>JANPWX010000389.1:978382-990737 GCA_024734555.1 Trochalopteron elliotii
ACCTCCAGCCATGGGCACTGCAAACCTCCCTGGGCAGCCCCTGCCAAGGCCTCAGCACCCTTTCCATGCAGAAATTCCTGCTGCTGTCCAAGCTGAGCCTCCCCTGGCCCAGCCTGAGGCCCTTTCCCCTTGTCCTGTCCCTGTTCCCTGGCAGCACAGCCCGACCCCCCCTGGCTGTCCCCTCCTGTCAGGGAGTTGTGCAGAGCCACAAGGTCCCCCCTGAGCCTCCTTTTCTCCAGGCTCAGCCCCTTCCCCAGCTCCCTCAGCCTCTCCTGGGGCTCCAGCCCCTTCCCCAGCTCCCTGCCCTGCCCTGGTCACGCTCCAGCCCCTCAAAGTCCTTCCTGGACTGGGGGCCCAGAACTGGACACAGCCCTCGAGGGTGGCCTCGAAGCTGCCCTGAACGCTTCAGAGCACATGTAGTGCCCCCAAAATTTTAAATTCCAGTATCAATGTAGCTTGCTCAGAGCACCTGAGGTGTAGAGGGTGTGAATTCCCCTAAATCCATCTGGCAGCTTTCCAGTACCTAAAGGAAAACTACAAGAAAGACAGAGAGGGGCTTCTTAGAAGAGCAGGTAATGCCAGGACAAGGGGGAATGGCTTCCCACTGCCAGAGGGCAGGGTTAGATGGGATATTGGGGAGAATTCCCTGGTGATCCTGGACTGGGATGAACACGTCCTATCCTAAGATCCCCAAAACCGGAGTGTAGGGTGTTGGAGCAAACTCTGTTGTCTGCCTTTATTTCACCCTGCAGGAGCTCTACTGGCCATTTGGCTTCAGTTCTCTGTCAGCTCTGGAGATGTGAGAAGTCAGTTGTTACTAATAAAATCTCAGTTAAAATAAATTCACAGGACAATTTAGCTTAGAAGTAACCCCTGTGTGTCACCATCTCCAGGTAGAAAGAGGCTCAAACTTTGTTCCATGAGCACTAACGCCCATTTCAAACCTTGTGCTTCACAAATTGTGACTTCTAATATAAAACTGGGGTTTTTTCCTTGCCAAAAGGTCAAAATCATTTCCTGGTGCCCACAGAGGGGTTCCTGTGTGTGCTGAGCCTGGTTCCCTGCAGGGCTGTTCCCCAGTGTGGGAAGATCTGCAAGGTCTGATTAAAACTTTTCCTGTATTTCAGGCATTTTTCCAGCCAGGAGATTGTGGAGATAGCAGAGCCACACATCCAGCTCCCCCTCTCCCAGGCATGGGAGGATGACAACACACATGGGAGGGACTGGATGTACCGGTGTGTCTCAGTAACACTGAGCAAGAGACAGTTTTGCTGATCTTGGCACATAAACAAAAAGAAATCTGGAAAAAAAAAACCCTCGTGACTTACCCGATCAACAAGTGATTGCAGACATTACCCAAGAAAAATTAATAATTAAGCTTGAATAAATAGTAATTTATGCACTGGGGCAGGTGGAATACAATGGTGTCCTGGGCCTCTGTAAAGAGCTATCGGATCCTGCACTTTCTAAAAATCGAGTTGAGCCATTCTGAGAGAAAATTGTCTGTGTAGTAAAACTCGAATTTAGAGCCAGCTCGGAAGTTATTTAAAGGTCTGCTGTGACCTGCAGCTCCTCACACATTTTCATCAGCACCCGTGAAGAGTGGACAAGTTTTGTTTGATCTCAGGGTCCAAGCAACAGCTTTCACCTTGTGCAAACTGTTTTATAGTTAGGAGGGGAAATGCAGATGGAAGAGAATGGCTCTGGAGGAGGGGTCTGGAGAAATCCAGGAGAGTGGCGCTGGGGACACCAGATGCCAACAGCTTTGATTCTCTCATCCCTGAGGAGGGATTTTATTTGTGAGTAGATCTAACACTGGCAGCTGTGTTCTGGTTTTTCCCAGGTTGATCAGGCTGGCTTGCATGAGCCTGGTTGCACCAGGAAGAGTTTAGGAGTAGGGAAGGCTTGTGGGGGTGCTGGTGCATCTCCCTTGGGGCAGTGGAGCCTTTGGAGGGCTTGGCAATCCCAGTTCCCAATTTATCTTTCCATTTGCCCCTCTTGTGCGATCCATCAAGACAGGGACATTCCTTAAGGGGGTTCCTGCTTTTCAGCAGGGCTCTGTTTCCTTCCAGACTATCGTTTCTCTCCATCCCATCTCACTAATGCTCTAATAGGATTAATGTTGTTGACACTTCCCTCGGGGTAGTGTACAATAAATCCCCCCTTTCCGGGGTTGTTCCCCCAGGATGGGCATTTTCCGGCAGATAATGTGAACCTGAAGCCTGTGCAAATTGGTTCCCTGGGAGCCTGACCTCCCTGTTGGGAATGACAAAGAGCCATCCAAGAGGCTTAAGAATAGCTGTCCCGGGCTGCTGCCTGGGCTTAATCCTGCTGAGCCACTTCTGTTCCTGAAAACAGCTTTTCCTGCCCGCCTACAACCGATCCCCCAGCGTGAGGGAGATTCCAAGAGTGTGCCGACACCAAGGCCAGGTGGGACAGGGCTTGGAGCAACCTGGGAATAGTGGAACATGTCCCTGCCCATGGATGAGCTCAGCTGGGGGTTTCTCCTGCTGGAGCTTTGAATAAATTGATTAATCAGAATCAATGTGAATGGATCAACAGTGAAATGTTACTAGGTCACAATCACTGGGCATGGATCAGTAATCCACAAATTAATGATGTTCCACTGGAAGAGATATTTTTATTTAGAAAGGTATGTTGACTATTAGCACACTGACACTTTGTTAATGAACTAATATTAAACTAACCTCAATAAAATTTCAATTACCCTCATCTTACCTCACTCACTCCTTGAGGGCCGCAACGACCCCGTACCCATCATTTATGCCATCACTTGATGACATCATTTCCTCACTGATGGTATTTATAACATCATTTCTGTGGGTTGCATCATTTTAGTGCCTTTATCCACGACACCATTTACACCAAACAGCGTCAGCAACTCAGTGTCTTTGCAATGTCATTTTGATATAATTTTGACCCCGTACGACATCATTAATTCAGCGTCTTTACACCAAACCCTGACGTTTGATGGGGTTGGACTGACTGTGATGGTTTTAAAAGCCTTAGAAATAGAAACAGCCAGAGAGGTCGTTGCTCCAAATGTGTAGAGTCCCACAGGGCTTTGTCCCTGTCCCCTGATGGTAGCAAGGACTGTTCAGAACAAGGCAGCAAAGCAAAAAATCAGAATTAAATACATGGTGAATGGAGTCGAGCAAAGAGCACAGTGAATCCACATGCTGTGGCTTTAAGGAACTGCAGGGCAGGGCTGTTAGCTGCAGTATAAATGGGAAAAGAGGCCAAAATCCCTGCTTCCAAAGGATGCAGGAGATTCCATTTCAGCTACTTTATTATTCAAGCAGTGATTAATGGTGAGGTGGCGTCATCCTCTCTGATCAGGGATATTAAGCAGTGATGGGTTGCAGACAAACAGCATTATAAATGCAAGATTGTTTCAGATCATTAGGAAAATACGTAAACTCATTTCTTTAATTAATCTGGCTTTAATGGCTGATTGCTTCTGATTAAAATAGCACGTGTCTGGGGGAAATGCGTCAAAATTGGAAGTAAAAGGAGAAACTCTTAACGGAGGGAGGGAAAAAAAAACATTTCCCCACTTAAACAGAAAAGAAAAATGAAAAAGAAGTGTGGAAGATGGTAAAAGAAGGAAGACAAAACAATTCCAAGGGGAAAGCAAGCCAGCAGTTCTCCAGATGGGTTTTCCAGAGGCACAGGCTGTCATTGCCTTGCCAGAACATCCCTCTGGAAGTGGAGTGTCCTGGCTGGGCTGGGCACTCCTCAGGGTCCTGGAGACTGGATATGTCCCTGGGCTTCAGGACTAGAAACAGGACAGCCCAGGGCACCACCATTCTGTGCCTTCAGTGGATCCATACAGCATTTATTTCCTTTAGAGCCACGCCAGGCATTTCCCATGGGATAATGAAAAGGTGACAGAGGATCCCAAAAACCGGCTGTGGGATAAAAGTTGCAGCTCCCACTGGGCTGGAGGTGATGAGTAGCCGTGGGGCTGGGAGTGGGACGGAGCTGATGATTCCAGGTGCCCCACTGCAGATATCCCTGCTCCCGGCCCCTTCAGCGAGCGACGCTTCTCCAGAATCCCGGGAAGTTTTCTCCTCCCTCTTTCCCTTGCTGCTAACGGGGTTTGCTTCTCCCCTTCGGGAAAAAAAAGCCATTTCCAGAAAGTGCTGTGTTTCCTGAGAATGGCGGCTCCCAGGCTCATCAAATCCCTCACCCCTTTCCTCCCCCGTCTCTGGCTCCGGCGCTGCCTCTTCTCCCGTCCGGCTCCCGACGGGGCTTGTCAAAACCCGCCAGGCGTTCCCGGGCTGGTGCCGCTCCTCAGCATCCCTTCATGGAGCAGGGTGTTGTTAACAACCCCCTTCAACCCCACCAGGGCTTTCCAGCCCTCTTGCTGAGTCAACAGTAGGAGCCTGGCTCAGGAGGGCACTGTGCCACCCTCACTCTATCGGCGGGTCACAGGTGGTACAAGGTGACAGGGACAGCGGAGTTACAGCAGCAGCTCCACGGGGCCATTATCTCTGTGCTCCTGCTGTGTTTGGCAGGGGTTTGGATCTGATTTGCTTTGAAATTCCTACCGAAACAACACCTCACGTGCTGCAGCCCTTTGGTTTTTCCCACGATGCCAGTGCCGCTCGTTCCAAAAGCTTTTTTTTTGCCCCCCCTTAGATGAACTGTGAATAAATAAACGTGTACGTGGATGTGGATCGTTGCTGTGCTGCATGTCTCAGCGTGCCTGTTTCCTTGGAAAACCTTTGCTTATCCCCAAAAGGGTTTTCCAGACACACCAGCAGGGCTCAGCTGAGCCTGGAGTGGAGCCGGCTCTGCTGCATCCTCCTCCCTGCAGACGGAGCCTGCGTGCTCGGGCAGGTCCAGCAGCCCAAAAGGCTTTAATTATCAAGTCATTAAAACTCAGTTACCTCTCCAAGCAGGAGTTAGGAGCAGAAAGCCTTGCTCTGGGAAATCAGCAGCACCAAGGTAGGATTTTAGCAGTGCTGTGCCTCTGCAGTGACTCAGGGAAGCCTAATTAGCTCCAGGCTTTCAAGAGAGATTACCTTGAGGATGCTCCCTATATTCACTTTGCCAGCAGGTTTATTCTGCAAGCAACATGCTGAAATCCTGGGAAAACAGAAGGGAATGGCTTTGTCAGTGCTCAGGGCTGAGCTTACAGCAGGGCAGAGGCTGGGAAGAGGCAGATTTCTTGAGGCAAGGGGTTAACAGGGAATTTGTAAGAATAAGAATCGTTTCCATGGGGCTGGCTGGGGCTTCCCGTGATGCAGCTGTGCCCCTCCGAGCAGAGCCCATCCCAGATGTCCCCAAGATGTCTCTCAGCAGAAGGAGAGGCCATTGGATCCCCCTTTGCCTCCTCCTCTCTGGCTGTGGAAGCCTGGCTCCCACAGCCTCTCCTTGCTTTCCCTGGCTGCCACCCACCCCTGCCAGGGTGTCCCCAGTTCGCTTTGCTTTGGAGATGCCTTGGAGCCCCACACTGGTCCCAGTGCCCAGCCATGGCCTCCCCAGTGCAGAACAGGAGGAAATGCCTCCCCTTAACCTGATGTCAGGTTGACAAACAGGATGATGCCTCCACATCATCTTCATGTCACCTCCTTTGGAGAGCCAGGAAAACCTGGCTGTCCCCTGTGCCAGGCCACTGAGCTCCAGACCCTGTCGCCTCCATGGTGCCCAAAGGGCAGGAGCACAAGGATTCCTGGAGGCTCCCAGTGAAGCTCTGTGTGGTTTTCTGCTGAGCCCAGAGAGGTTGCAGTCACCAGTGGCAGCTCTCCTTGCTGCTCAGTCCCGGGATCCCACCCTGGAGACCTTTTCATATCACACCCTCTATTCTTCCTTCACCTCATGTGATTTTGGGAGCTGCCACTGCCAAAAAATGGTTTAGGGATTCTGTGCTCCTGTTGTGCTGGCACCCGGGGAGGGCACGAGTTTCATTCCCAAACTGGATTTCCTCGGTTTTCCCTGTAGGGGCAGCAGTTGCCTTTCAAGCCAGCCTAAAGGAAGAAAAATATCTGTATTTTAAAAACGAGCTCCTGTTCCTGTTCTCAGCTCCGATAACAGGACTAAGGTCAGAATGAGCCTCTGCTAAGTGGTTTTAGCTGTTATCATGTTCAACTCAGTGCCTAAAGCTACCTAGTGATTTGTGCCCTGTGTCCCCAAGCCAGCTCCATTCCTCAAATTAGCATAAGGTCTATAAATCAAGCCTCTTTTGATGATGGTGCTAATAATAATAATAACAATAATGATAATAATAAAAGATAACATGGTTGTCCTGATCGAGTGGAGGCAATAGTTTTGCCCTGGAATGGAGATCTCCAGAGCTCCCTTCCCAACACTGCTGCTGTTGTGCATCAGGTGAGGGAAATTAAGGATATGGTATTAGGGAAAGGTTTTTCCCCCAGAGGGTGCTGGTCACAGCACCAAGGCTGCCAGAGCTCCAGGAGCATTTGGACACCACTCCCAGGCACAGGGTGGGATTGTTGGAGTGTCTGTGCAGGGTCAGAAGTTGGGCTTGATGATCCCTGTGGGTCCCCAACTCTGGGTATTTTATGATTCTGTCCTTGAAACAGAATAAATCTCTGTCTGGATCCTCTCATCCTTTCAAGGAAACATCAGATAAAACAGGTGGATATCCTCTTGGATATCCAGCTTGATAAATATATAGAATCAAATAAACTTTGAGGGCATCAGGTTCTCCATGTGAGGACAAGCATCAAATGTTTTCCCAGGTTCTGGGCTTCTACAGTTTTCCCTGCTACAGCCTCTGGATACAAAAAGCTGGTGCTGCTTTTAGGAAGAAAGGAGACAAGGGGAGAAGCTGATGATAAGGTTCTCATTTTGATGACAAATATTGGTAACTTGAAGATTTAACACCAAAGTCCAAGTAGAGCTAGAGTAAATTACTTGAGTGGGATTGCAAAATAGTATAAGCCATAGAAAATGAAACAACACAGAAAATGATACAACCCCCTCACTCCAGCTGAGCCTGGCCCCCTTCAGCATGGCCACGCAATTTATAAGTGTAAAAAAATGTCACTCCCACCTCTGCTAAAGAAAGAAAAGGCAGCTCAAAGCAGCTTGGTGGCTCAGGCATGGGCTCAGACCTCCCTCTGCCCGGCCGCGGGTGCCTTTGAGAAGAGAGGATGGCAGAGGGCGTGTGGGAAGAAGGCGGGAGGTGGAGCGGCTCCCGTCAAATGCAGCGGGAGTTTTGTGTGGAGCACAATCCCATTAGCGGTGTTATTCACGGGTCACGGGCCCGAGGGCTGAGGGTTGAATGTGTTTGTTCTGCAAACTGGGCTAATATTGTCAGGAGCATAAAAGAGGATGTGTAATGTGTGTTTGGCCTCTGTTTGGAGATCACAGCACAGAATGTTTCCTTGAAATTGTATAAGCTCGGATCCAATTTTAGGGTAACTTACAGCTAGGAAATGTTTCCATGTCATTAATAACAACCACCATCTATTTAATGTTTAAGACATCAGAAATCAGAGCAGAAAAAGTTTTGCTCTTGATTTGGAATGAGACAGCTGGAACAAAATGAAAATCTGAAGCCCCTCGAGTCAGCCAAGGCTTGGGCTTTGTCCTGGAGGGTGCTGTGACACCCAGGTGACCTGGCAGCCAGCAAAGGGAGAGGCTGTCCTGAGCTTTTTGGATAAAAATGCAGATTGTGGAGATGGCATTGTGAGGGTGGTCACCCAAAGCTCAGGTTAACACAGCAGCCTCACCCTAAAACAAGCTCTAAGTGGCTGAAACTGCTCTCATTAGATGGGCTGTGCTGGAGTTCAGATCTGGAGCTGGAAATTGTCACAGGGCTGTATCAAATACCACTGCTAGTATGGTGGCTTCACTGTCAGACCTCCTGGCCATCATTCCCTTTGTTGCTCTCACTTTTCAGGTGGCATTGCTGTTGTCTGTTGCCTCTGCCCTGGCTGGAAACAATCCTTTCTGCAGCAGCAATTTGATTTCCGTGCTCAACCATCACTGGGTGTGATTATCACCACTGCAAGAGCACCCTTGGTGGAAGGAGGATTTATTAGACATGATTAATAAGCACAAATAGTTTATGTGGTGTCACCCAGTATCCCGTGTCCCTCAGAGCTCAGCCTTGTGCACCAAGCAGATGTCCTTCAGTGCCTGTTTAAATACACAGCAGCAGTAACCCAGGACTGATAATAATAGTCCTGAACAGAGCACTAAACCAGGGGAAAGCTGGTTCCAGCTGAGTGTGGCGTGGTATTTTTGATGCAGGAAGGGAGAATAATTCCTGGTGGGTATGTACATGAATGCAGATGTGATTTGGATGGCAGGAACAGGACGTTTAGAAATGGAAATCTCATTATCCTGACAGTAATTCGGGACTATTACAGGGAAGCTCAGGGTCTTTAATCAGTAACACTGTATTAGCATAACAGAGTTAATGGTGATAAAGTAAAAGACACTGATTAAAGAACATTTTTCTCCACCAAAGATCTGCTGTCTGCTGTATCCAAACACATCAGTGGGCCAAATCCTGCCTTTGATTTGCTGAACCCTTCTCCCTAAGCCAAGGGGAGCATAGGTGGGTTTGCCTCCTGCCCTGATCTGCTTGGCAGCAGCAAAGTCACCTACATACATATATATATACACACACACATATAAAAATGGTGTTTGTTACCTTAGACAGGTTCTTCTCTGGCTTCTTGCAAACCCCACTGATGCTGAGGTGACAACAGCTTTATCATCTCCCTGCCCTGGGGGCTGCTGTGCAAGTGTAGTTCCCACAGGAATGGGCATGAGGAGTCAGATGTGGAGGCCCACATGGACCTTCTCGGGGTGTTTAACAGCCCATGGTTATCTCCAGCTAAAACTAACGTGCTCTAAGGCCTGGGAAGAATCAGCTGGCTTCCCTGAGCAGGGAGAAGCACTGACTTTCTGTGTCAGTTCAAAGTTATTCCCGGGAATGAATTAGCCCTTGTTCCTACCACATGTGCTGGAATGGACTCCCTGACTCTGCTGCTGCCTCAGCAGCCAAATGCCAACGTGCATCAGGAGTCAGAAAACCTCCAGGAGGAGATCTCTGACCCTGGCTGGTGGGATCAAGCTTTTGCAAAGTGTGTTTTCCTTGAGCAAAATATTTGGGGGGGTTAAAATCATAATGGTGAGAGAGTTTCAAATGCAACCAGCATTTTTCCTGGTTAAATAAACTCTGAGGAACACCCCTGTTTATTAGCAGGAAGATTTATAATGACTACAGAAGCTGCAAAAGGATATTCAGGCTGCCATCAGCAGCTTTGGTAGGACCAGAAAAGGCAGGGCAGGATCTTTAAACACACAGCCCATTAAACACACAGACCACAAGTGTTTTGTTCTGTGTCTATTTAAATCAGAGTAAAAATACACCAACAGGGAGAACAGATTGGCTTTTAAAATATTCCATGAGATAAACAACAGTGCTGGCTAAGTCCAACCAAATGAATTTTACCTTATGAGAAGTTTAAGTAGTCTTGGAGGTCAGGGGAAATGTTAAGGGTGGCACAAGCTGAGCTGCTGCTTTGTAAACTTGTTCTGCAAAAATAAGCAACAAAATAAAAAATAATCAAAATATAATATAACCAAAAATAAGCAATAGAATCACAGAATGGTTTGGGTTGGAAGGGACCTTAAAGCTCATCTCATTTTATCCCTGCCATGAGCAGGCACACCTTCCACTATCCCAGGCTCCTCCAGCCTGGCTTGGGACACTTGCAGGGATCCAGGGGCAGCCACAGCTGCTCTGGCACACTGTGCCAGGGCCTCACCTCCCTCACAGGGAAGGATTTCTTCCTAGTGGCTGATCCACACCTACTCCCCCTTGCCCTGTCACTCCACGGTTTGTAGTCGGAGGGTCTGCTTCAACCCTGAAGTTTTTCTCAGGCTGAAATTATAGAGAGGCTAAACCAGAGGCTTTATGAAAGGAACAAGGTGCAACCTCTTAGTGGAAAAGGGGGTATTTTACAGTTAGTTAGAAGAGCCAAGTGTCACCTCTTTTTTATTTTAATCTTATTCCAACCCCGTGATTTCCCAAAAATAGACTCACTCACCAAGAACGTCACATTCATCTTGGTTCAGCTAATGATATTTATACTTTTATATTGGATGGGATTAATTTTCCTATCCTGTTAATGCAGCATGTGACCATTAAACACCTTTACTGCACGCATAGACATATATTTTCTGTGTCAGAAAGGAAAGCAACTGGCATTTTAAATTACTGAGTGATAATTGTAGGTGGCCCTTTACCATAGTGCTTAAGGAATTCCTTTCATTATGATAAATGGGTATAAGACTCCCTTTTTACACAGAAACAGTTCACAAGTGAATTTATTTGACAGTCACGGGTTGTGGGTCTACTGAAGAACATTTTCCACAAAGGTGCCTGTGTTAATGTAGTGAACATGTGTAACAGCAGCTTATGGAGGAGAGGCACTGAGACTTCCCAAATGATGGCTTTGGGTCCTAACACCTTGTACAACTAATGCTGCAGCTCACATCCTGCCAAATTTCACTGAGTCTTATCTCACATCCACGGCTGAAGAAGTGCAGGGAGTGCCTAAGCAAAAAGAGACCCAATGACAAGCACAGTAAATTATCATCCTGGTATTTTAAGTAAAAGGTTTTACAAAATCGATTTGCAGCCATGCGCCATTAACGTATCACCTGCAAAAGTGAATTCCAGCATGGGAAATCTGCCAAAGAGAAGAGATTTTATCCTGACAGGAGTGAAACAAACAGACATTCAATCAGGGCAGATGTCAGGAAAGCCAAGAGAAATAAGAGCTCCATTCTACACAGCACTGTTTCCCCAGACATAAAACCAGTGATTTAAAAAGAGACCCTGCTGCTTGTGAAACTCTAAAGCTTGAGCTCCTGAATGGACCAGCCCAGTGCCTTCAACAAGCCCACCACAGCCCCTGTAACCTCCCACAGAAAGCAAGAAGAGACCTGCTGGGGTTTGACCATGTTATCAGGCAGCACCTCCCACGTGGAGCTTGTTTCTGTGCACAGAGGTTTGTTTGCTCAGCCACGACAGCACAGAAAACTCTCCCAGGTGGCTCTTTTTCCTGTCAAACAGGAATTTGAGTAATACCTTCCCCTGTTTTGCTTCAAAGGAAGCTTTCCCATCTCTTCCTTTCAGTGTAGCACTGGTCCCTCGTTTATGGGCTCTTTCAGGGAGGTTCCTCAGCCCTCTCTGTGTCTGTCCCAGGGCTGCTGGCTTGGTGGGCATGCTGGTGTTCCATCAAAGGTTGGAGAGCTTGGAGGCCTTTTCCAACCATAAAGATTCTGTGATTGTGTGATCCCATGGAAAGTGTGCTACCCCACATCCACCCTGAACCCCCCAGCTGCAGTCTGGGGGTCAGGGGCCATCAGTCCATCCCTGTCCATACCAGGAAAGGTTTGGCTTTGAGTGCTCTGTGACCAAACACCTGCAAACACCAATGATCCTGAAGAGGGGTAAAATGTCCCATTCATTGTTTAATTTTGGGTTTGAGTGGATTCTCCATACACACATAAAGAAAATCAGATGGTTTTCATAGCTTCCTGCTTTCAGCACGGGACACAAAGTCACTCCCAAAGCAGGACATGGCAGCACCACTTCACCACCCACCCTGTGTCCAGATCCATGCCCCAAGCACTGTTGCATTGGGCAGCCCTTTTCAACCCTGTGTAAGAGTAAATGACTTTACCTTAATGAATAGTAAACCCAGCCCACAACTCCCTTTTCCTTTATCCGTGCTCACAGTGTTACTGACACGCGCTGATTCGGAGGGGCAAGCAGACAAAAGTTTTTAATTTGTTACCCCAGTCCTCAATGGGGATGTTAAGGATTTTCCAGACAAAAGACTAAGACTCAGCTAGCCCCAGCTGAATGCCTCTTTCTGTTCATTTGCCTTTTGTGGTGTAACTGCTAACGGTGCTAAAAGAAAGAGCCTGATGACTGGTGTGCTGCTTCATTCCCGTTATTGGAATCTGTGCTCTGAAACACAGCATCAGCTGAGCCCTGGGCAGAGCTGGGAGCAAAACAATATCTTTCCTCTGCAGAGCTGTGTTTACCACCAGCCTCAGCCTGGCTTTGGGTGGGGCAAAACCTTTCCAAAAGTATAAATGGATGATATGTTTTGTTTGCAACCCACACTGTCTGAGCAACATAAAAACTGTGCAATATGTAAGAGCTGAAACCAAGCAGACTGTGAGTGCAGGGAACAGATTTCGGTGTGAGAGTTATCAAGGGTGCCCTCAGTAACTTCACAGACAGCACCAGGCTGGGAGTGTGGGTGTGCAGGAGGGCAGGAGGCTCTGCAGAGGGATCAGGACAGGCTGGATCCACGGGCTGAGG
>JANPWX010000389.1:1000708-1068815 GCA_024734555.1 Trochalopteron elliotii
CTGGCCAGCAGCTCCAAGCACCGCTGCCTGCAGAGCGGGGCGGCCTTCCGCCGCGGCCTCGGGCCCACCCTCGACTTTGGTGGTGATGGTGAGTGCGCGACACCCACTCCTTCCCCCGGGGGAGCCCTTGGCTTTTCCTGGAGGGCTGAGGGATTCCCAGCTCTCCCAAGGGGATGGGAGACTTCCGTGCCCACCGTGAGGGCGTGCCAGGTGCTCTCTGGGGACCTGCTCCCTGAAGGGGTGAGGGAGACCCTAGCCCTGACTGAATGACTCCCGTGTCCTCCCTGAGGGACTGGGGCAGCCCCTGGCCTTCTCTAAGGGATTCCTGGCTCTCCCAGAGGTGATGGTGTGCCTCGCACCCTCCCTGCGGGACCTCCATCCCTCTCCTTAGTGTTTTCCCTGAGAACTGGGGGAGACTCGATCCAACCCTGAGGGAGCACCATGACCTCCCTGGGGGACTCCTGATGCCTTCCTGGGTGGAAGACTCCTTCTCTGAGGCAGCCCCCGATGCTCCCAGAGGGGTTGGGAATGTCCCCTGCCCTCCCTGCGGTTGAGGGAAGGCACAAGACCAGTCCCACATCCCCCATGCCCAGGTCGAGGAGGGGACCCTGCATCCCCTCCGTGGGGACACGGCTGTGGTGGGTGGCCTGTCCCTTGGAGGCTCCCTGGGGGGTACTGGTGCTCCCCCTGATGCCCTGATGTTTTGCTTTCAGAGGTGGAGGTTGAAGTTAACGACTCCCTGATGCGGTTCTTTGATCACTGCGCCAAGTTTGTGGCCCTGGTGGAGGAGAATGATGCAGCCATGTGCCAGGTGAACGCCTTCAAAGAGGGGCCTGAGATGAAGAAGGTCCTGGAGAAGGTGGCCAGTGCCTTGTGTTTGCCTGTGGAGGAGCTAAATGCAGGTAAGGAATTCCTGTTGCAGGTGGCTTCGGCTCCAAGGCTGGCCAAGAACAATTTCCAAGACATGTAGTTATGTAGAGTAGGTAATTTACAGTGGCTGTGACTTCAACATGCAGTCTCTAATTAAAGTACATGAGACTGTAAGTCTGTGTTGGTGCTGCAGTAATGAATGATTGCTGGGTAGTGGTCAGAAGAAAAAGATGTTTGAAAACATCTTTCCTGTAGATGAAATCAGCTTCAGCTGGTTTTGGAGGGATTTGAGTGTTTTTCTTTTAATTATGCTTTCTGGAGCAGATGTAGCTTTTGTGGAATCCGTTACAGCTGAAGCACATAAATGACTTGAGGAAGAGCAACCCTGTGTGTCTGTGTGGTAACTCACCTGTCCAGAACAGAAGTGCTGGGTTGTCAAGTGGTGGGAAAAACCTCTCAAAATAAGTGTTGCTGTTGGGATTGCAACGTTAGGGAGGTGCTGGTAACAAAGTTCAGCCTGGTGCTGCTCGTGCTCAGCTGCTGATGTGGAGGAGGCTATTACATATCAGCAGATGGGCAGCATTTAATGTGAAATGCTCTTATTTTCCCCTTGTAATGAGGTAATATGAAGAGCTTGCACTCCAAAATTTGGATGTTGCACAATAATTCTGTTAAATTGTGTATTTTCGGTGCTTGCTCTTTGTCCTGCCAATTATTTATTGGATTTCATTGTTTGCATTGCCAAACAGTAATTGCAATTTGTTTTAGAGGTAAACTGAGGAGAGGAAGTTGCTACTTGTGGTTTATCTCTTGCTTGTTTGCTGAATTTATTGCAGATCTTGTTCAAGTGGCTTTCCTCACCTGCTCATATGAGCTGGCCATAAAAAATGTGACCTCCCCATGGTGTTCACTCTTCAGCGAAGAAGATGCCAAGGTATGTGGGGTTTGGAGCAACCTGCTGTAGTGGAAAGGGTAGCAGGGGGTTTGGAATGAAATCATCTTCAATGGCCTTCCACCCCCAACCATGCTGTAATATGTGTTTTTCATGTGATAAAATTCACTCCAGGGTACATCAAATGAGGTCTTGCAGGGCCTCTAAGGCTCTGTTTGGTTTTGGGGACTGTCAGCCCTCTAAAACAAATAAATGCCTGTTGACAAAACCCACTAGAACCCAGACAAATGAGACAAATGTTTGTTCCTCTTCTTCCAAAATAGTTTGATGTGGCTTTTGATGTTCAGTAAGGCTTCCCCAAGGCTTTTAAGGAAATTTGCAGCCCTGGGAAAAGAGGAGGTCTTTGCATAGGTAGGTGTTTGGCTAAAGGATGGGCAGTTAGGAATAAGTGATCTCCTGTGGGCTTCTGCTGAGACCTGGCCTGTTCAGTGTAGTTATAAATAATTCAGCAGGGAGGTGGGAAATGACTTTTGATGTTAGGGATTGTCAGGAAGGGAACAGAGAATGAGGAGAGCACAATGCTCTTGCATAATTCCAAGGCACAGTTCTGTCTGCTTGAGATGTGTGCGTGTCTCTGGAGCCTGAGAACAGACAAGCTGGGCTGAAGGTGTGGGATGGATTCTATGGGAAGAATGATGAGCCAAAGGCAAAATCAGAAATGCTAAAGAAGCAGTGGACAGTGGTTGTCTTGTCATGTGCAGCACCTCACCTGGCTGTGATTGTTGCCAAATGCTGAATTTGGTCACTTTATCTGATCTGTTGTCTGGGTTTATGCTGAAGCGGTTTCACCTGGAGCTCTGTTTGGGGCTGTTTTTGTGTCATTGCTCTGGGCTGTGGGGCTGTTTGTTTCCCCTTGGTGCAGTAATAACCTGTGAGCTCTGCCTTTAGGTGCTGGAATACCTGAATGACCTGAAGCAGTACTGGAAGAGAGGATATGGCTATGACATCAACAGTCGCTCCAGCTGTGTTTTATTCCAGGATATCTTCCAGCACTTGGACAAAGCAGTGGAAGAGAGCAAAAGGTAAATCAGGAGGCTTCAGTGCTTTGGGGGTGTGAGCTTTCTGTGGTCAATCCTTAGCTGGATTTTGTGTGAAAGGAAGCTCAGTACTTCCAAACGTGGCAACATTAGGAGAGCTGGAGCTAGGAGAATTTTAACAGTGAGAACACAATTTTTCCTGGAGCAGTATTATTTTGAAGAGTATTTTTTTTGCTTTCATTGATGCTTTTGTGCTCAGCTGAAGTATTTCCATCTTTTAACTTGACCCACACAGGCCTTCAGGGGGCAGCCAACTGCTGTCTGATAGTGGTGCTCTCTTCCTGCAGTTTGAGAGGAGACATTGAGTTAAAATAATGAGCTTTTTTGTGAAAAATGGCCTTGCTAAAGGTACTGTGTGGCTTAAATGTTAATTTACAACCTGCGTGCATGTTCTTTTGTAAACATGGTTAATAATCAACCACATGAATTAATACCTTAGCAGATTAGTATAGAGATTTTATAGAAGTACAGGATCTCAATGATAGGGCCATAAGATTGCATAATGGAAGGAGAGTGATCAGTTTTGTTCCCCTTTGGTGTCATTTCCTCTTGGAGCAGTGAGAGCCTTTCCATCCTTACATGGCACACAGTAGTTGCAGCTGTGTGTCTCAACTGTATATAAAACATCCCTGTAAGTTTAATAATAACAATTTTTGAAAACACAAAAGCTGTAGCTGGAAGAAGGAGGTACAGATGGAGATTGCTGATTTATTTGGAGCTGGATCAGCAGTTGCTAAATTGGGAGATGGGAAGAGCAGGTGTCTGAGGCAGAGTTACTGTAGTAACTTTGTGTCTTTCTGCATTGGCTGTGGAAGTTCAGTTGCTACACCTGGGGCTGTCCTGTTGTTTTGCCATGGCAGAGGGAAGCCGGCAGTGGGTGAAAAGGATCAGGACTCTAAATCTTGTAAACTCCCAAGCTGGGTGGGCAGTCTTGAGGACGGGCCTCACCCTAAGCAGGAACAGGAAGCAGAAAAGCCGAGGCAGCCGAGCGCCGCGGGGAGGAATGTGTTACTCCCTTCCACAACAGGAGGTGGCAGTCCTAGAGCGCTGGAGACTGGGAATAGGCTGGGTCGGGAAACCCTGCGGAGGATGTGGGAATGCACCAGGGCCAGCTTGTCTCTCTTGGAATCTAGGCAGCAGAAATGCAGCTAATCTTATTTCATCTGCAGAGAGAGGTTTATCTCTTCATCTATGCAGAGAGACACCCTGTGGCAGTGGGGGAGTACAGTGAAAAACGAGCAAACATACAAATAAAAAGATATGCCAGTCTCTTCTTCCTTTTAATGCTGATGGTCAACTTCTAGGCAACAGGTTAAATATTTTTGCAGCACTTTCAGAAAATGAACTTTTGTGATGATGAAGTGTCTTTCAGTGGAATGTAGTTTCAATTTAGTGGTGTTTAACACTGATTGATAACTGGCTGCTTGCTCTAAAAATTTAAGAACAAGAAATTATTCAAAAAAATTAAGAAAAAGAAATTTACTTCCAGGGCATTATCTTTGCCCCAAAATCTTTTTTTCTTTTTGGAAAGCTTGAGCTATCCAGAAGTCAAAAGGGAAGCATTTCTGTTCCGGGAAGAAGCTGAGGGATGTGAACTACTTGTTCTGCTCCAGACTTGGCAGTGGAGAGCAGTGTTGGCAAAGCTGTATTTTTGTAGCATACTTTATGCATTTTTGTTCAATGGCTTTGTTCTGTTTTCATTCCCAGTTACAGTGAAATTAAAAAGAGAGAACCTGTTTACTCCATGAAGTGATTGTTGCCCTTGCAATCTGCTCACCAAACTTAGTTGCTTTATCAAAGTTTGCTTTTATTTCCTTATTGGAAAACCCTTCCTGCTGATTAGTCTATACTTAGAATATGATGAAGGTGGTAATAAATACCTATTACTAGTTAGTCCCACTTTCAGTTTGCAGTGCAAACGTTTCAGGTGTTTTTAGGCTCTCCCATCATGTGGATTCCACTGTGAGTGTGGGATTTGAACTAGCAATAGTCTGATCTGTGCAGGTCTTGCTGTACAGCAGGATGGTGTTAAAAGCTGTGAAAGGGATGGGTTGGGGGCCAAGGCTGTCTTCCATACAAATTTTCTTAGTTACAAAAATATAATGGAATGTATCACGTGATATATATGTAAAATGAAACCATTTCTGCTTAGAAAATAGACTTTGGTTAAAAATTTCACTTTCTCCTTATCAAACCCATCTGCAATGTACTGTACTGAAATGATGTAGTTGGGCAGTTGTCTTCTGTCTCATAAAGAATTGTGTTTTTCCCAAGTCTGCCTGCTAGGGATAGAAAATAGCCAGAGAAGCTAGTGAAGAATTACTTTTCACTGCTGGTTTTCCCAGCAGTTTAATGAACAGTATTTTGCCCACAGGAACTCTGTGTGTTGAGGAGAAATTCAGGTATTTTGGTACTTAATGCAACATGAAGCTGCTCGTCTGATTTTAAAAATCTTTGCAGCTGCACACTTGGGCAGAGGTGGGTTTGCAAATCAGTTGTGGCACACTTTAAAGCATATCAGCTATCCACTAAAGCTGGTTTTAGACTTTCCATTTTTTTTTCCCTTCTACCTTTAAATATTTAACATTAATATTTCCTGCTAGTGAAAGAATATGATACACCTGTTATTGCTTGTAAGCGTTTACCATAAGGCTTTGGAAACTGGGAGGAAGTTTTGTGCAGCCATCTCAGTATTTACAGTGTGTATTGATAATACCAGCCCAGCTGCACGTATGCATTGCAGAATATTTGGTGGTGGTTTCCTCTAAGAGAGTAAATGGGTCCAAGGTATTTTAAAAAAAAAGACTTATTTGAATTTGAATAGCATTGAAGATCAATTGACAGTAAACTTTGTGAGTTATACCACAAAGCTGTAGGTAAACAGACCAATTTGGCAATTTATTGGCAGCTTTTATTGTTGCATGTAATTTGCCTCCTCCTCTGCAGGTCACTTCCCAACACAATTGGTAACATTTCAGGAGTCATTTACTGCTGTGCCCTAATTGCTCCCTCCAAACCTATGACTCAGGACAAAGGAATAGAATGGATGATCTAAAACCACTTCAACAGTTCAAAACTCTACAAAGGGAACTGAGCAAAAACCTTCTATGTATGCAGCAGCAATGAAATAATTAGATTGAAAATCCCCTTTTGCTCAGGTTCAAAACCTTCAGTCAGGTTTTTTATTAAAATCCCTTCACTGCTGCTGGGATGACTTTCATTAGTAAACTGTGGATGTCTGTCAGCACCCCTGTATCCTAGTGCATGGTTGGCTTTGATTGCTCCACCTTTCAAAAATGGGACTTGTGACATGGCCAAAGGGAGCTTTTGGGGAAGCCAGAGGTGTGAGATTCTCCACAGATCCTTGTGGCACATTCAGCAGCATCCCTGTGTGTGAATTTCTGAGGGGTGTGTGTGTTTGCTGACTTCTCTCAGAGAGCTGGGCAGCCCAGGGTCTCCCCTCTGGGAATGTGGCTGCTCAGAACTAGAGATTTAAAGTTTCTTGGGCCTTTCAGACTCTCCAGCATGTCCTCAATCTCACATTAATTAGTTAATATATGCTTGCTCAGGATTGATCTGAAAAAGTATCTGGGCAGCTTTGATGGAGTCATGCCTTTTTATGAAATAATGAGGAACCCAAATAAAACAGTTCATAGGCAATTAACAGACAAATGAACTGGTCTAACTGGTGTCCACCTTGGGCAGAAAGGGTTTGACAAGTCCATCAGCCTCTTGGGTTGGTTTTGGCTCATGGTGGAGGAACACTGAGCATTGTGCTGCTGTTGCAGATCTCTGGGGTTGGAAACAATGGGAGAGGTGGTATCAGCCAGGAAAGAGCCTGTGAAAGTGTTGCAGCTCTGCACTGAGACACAAGGAGGCCTAGCCTAATTAGCTCCCAGTGATTAAGAGTTGCAGGACTAGATAAGAGCCTTTTAATTAGGGTTTTTAATGAGTTTTGTGTAGTCCAATCAGCTTTTCACATTTGCTTTTGTCAAGACTGAGTTTACTCTCTCTGCAACAGGAGAAACATTTTCTCTTGTCAGTATTAATGGTGGTGTTTTGTTGTGCTGGTGCTGATTCTGGGAAGGATTGGCTGCCTTCTATTTAAGGTGGAAGTTTTGACAAATGAGAACTTAATACTATTTGACAGATTTTTTTAAAACATTATTATTATTATTTCCACTGGTGAAAACCCTCTGAGCTTTAACAGTATTTAAATATTTCTACTGCCCTCTTAGTGCCACCACTGCCTTCCCTGATCCCTGCTGCTTCCTTCTATGTTTAGGGTTTGTCCAGCTTTTCTTTTTTCCTGAAATAAATCACAAGGGGCACTGAGAAGAATGAAGAATTCATCCCATAGTTGAAAGCAAGTTTTGGAGTCCTTTGACCTGGCTTTTTTATTAGGGAGAAGAGGGACAGAATATAGTCTAAGCTTACTTGTTAAACAGATGTTAAAACTTCCCTTCTGTGCAGTTGTTGCAGGGATTTTTCCATGAGATTTGAAGTTGGCCAGTTGAGCTTTGCTGCAGGAAGTGTTTCATCTTATCCCACTATTTCCTGGGGTTTTGAGTTACTTCTAACTGAAAGTCCAATCAGTGCTTAGGAAATAAACTTTGGTTAAAAGAAAGTTCACTTTTTCTGTATGGAAAACAAACTATCAGCTGTCCTTGGAAGAGTGGGAATGATCTGCTCTTGAGGATGGCTGAGCTGATGTAGAAGATTAAGAGTTGAAGCCAAATCTTCTGAGATCCAGGAGAACTAGAATTTGCCTGGATGATAAATGCCACATCTGTGCTTCTCCACGATGCTTTTTTCCCCCATGGTGAGACTTGGCCTTTGGGATTGTGCTGCTGAATTGTTCAGCACTTTCTTCATTTTCATCTGTGGTCAGATTTACTTACAAGGTAAAAAAAAAACATTAAACCCCAGTGTGGGCAGTTCAGGAGCTGGCACATCTCTCCAATGAAACCTGCTCTGCCTACTGAGAGCTCCTTCTGCTCATTTGGAAGTGTCCTATGAAATGAATATAAAACCAATCACTTTCAAACGAGCTCCTAATATTTTATGGCAGAGTTGTAGGCACAGTCCCTTCATCTCCCATCAGAGGTGGGAATGAGGTTTCCTCAGTGGGCTTTCCCATGTGCTAGTAAATAAAAGGGCAGGGAGAAGTGGATAGAAATGCCATTAGCAGATGGCAGAGTAAGATGTTGGGAGCTTTGATGCTTCCAGCAAGGTGCTGAGTCATTGGTGGATTGTGACGCAAATTGAGCCTGGAAACACCGGGCCTGCCATTCAGTATTTTATCAGCCTCTGCTACTGTTTATCAGGGTTTTGCTGTTATCAGGAATGCAGGGGCAGCTGTAACCTTTGCCTGTGTGTATTCTCTGAAGAGGTGATCTGTCATCATTTTCCCCACAATTAAAAATATTGCTGTTTAACCTCGATGGCCATTTTAATTGTCATTGCTGGATGATAGGAAACCACATCTGAGCTGGAGTCCTGACCCTGGAGACTGAACAGGGAGTGCTGGAGCAGTCTGGGAAATCACCAGCACTGGGGAAAGACCAGGAATGCTGTGCTAAAGAGGCTGTGGAGAACTCCAGGAGGGTTGTGTTGTATCAAGAAACAGTTTTAATCCTCGTGAAGCTAATCTGGTGGGATAGCTCTGAGTGGGAGGGGTTTGTGTTGCCTCCCAAGGCTGTTTGGCCTGTTGGCATGTGGATTGCATGAGACCAAAGCAGGTGAAGGAAAAGCTCAAGCTACACTGAGAATGAGCATCTTGTTTAGTCCTTCTTTTCCTACTTCTTCCCTTGTTCTCAAAAACTTGTCTGTGCTATAATTTGTTTCCTGCTTTGCTAACATATTCCTTGCTGGTTTTTTTTATGATTTTTTTTTGCTCTATTTTTTTGTGATTTACTTCTGTTTCAACATTCCTGCTTAGCATCAGCTGGAAGATAAAGCCAAACATTGCTTAAAGCCAGCATTGATAGCCAGAATATTGTGTTGTTTGGGGTTTTTTTTGTCTTGGCATTTCTGAAGTCTTTTTTGAGTAGTGGGATGTGAAATCCATTCCCTGTGGAGTCAGTAATGCCTGTGTAAGGTTGTTTTGGACATTCTAGCAGCATATTTACATTCCCAGCTTCCCTCTCAGTTAATGAAACAAAGACCACCATGCAGTTGGCACAACATGAAAATACAAATAATCAAATAAGGGAAAAATTTAAAAAGCAGCTCCTGGAGAGAATCAGAATTCTAAGCCATTCTTGTAGAAATAGTGCTCCAGACTAATACTGCTGAGCACCTCGATGAGTCTGATATACCTGAGAAGTGTTAGGATGGCTCTTCAAAATGAAAACATTCCTCTTGGAGCTCTTGGGAGGAGTCAGCAAATATAAAACAGGGTGATCTGGTAGCCACGGTCATGATTCCCAAACATCTTCCTGAATGGGTTTCCTTAAGAAATCAGGCAGGTGGAGTTAAGGGAAAAGCTCCTTACACAGGGGGAAAAAAAATTGATAAAGTTACAAAAAATGGAAGGCAGGGACAGCTGATTGATTTTTCCTAGCTGAGATAGGGCTGGAAAGATCTGACCTGCTCAAAGTGTTGTAACTGACGTAGGAAAAAGAGGTGACAAGTTCAGTGGCACTGCAAATGTGGCAGTTTTATTCAAGAGATAAATAAGATGAAGTGTTTCTACTAGGAAGATTGTGAAAGGACCTGGGGAGACTGACTGGGCTGGAAAACTGCAGAGCTGTCAAGTAATCCACATGGGGGGAAATGATCTTCTTATCACCTGTTGGGTAGAATCTGGGAGAACTTATTGCTCAGGGGCTGAGTTATGAGGTGGTTGTGGCTCTCTGAGATATCTCAAACTTCAGGCAAATGGGGTTTGCAGCAGCCTGGTCTATGGAAGGTGTCCCTGACAGGGAGTTTGGAATGAGATGGTCTTCAGTGCCTCTTCCAATCCAAACCATTCCATGTTGGATATCTGGAATTAAGCAGAGAGCTCATGGGATTTCTGTGTAGCTTGTGGTTCTTGAGTACTGTGCATTGTGATATTCTGATCTAAAGGGATATAGCTCATGTGGAAAACTGTGGAAGGACTAAGGTGGGATTTCTCAACTTGGAAAGAACACTCTTGCAAAGCTGTGAGTAGAACAGATTAAATGGGACATGGCATCTACAAATAGAAAAAATCAGGAGCCATGTGTGAAGCTGTGCAGCTCCTTGCCACAGGATGTTGTGTGTGCTAGAAATGCATGTGGATTGAAGGAGAGATTTGGCAAAGGAGTGATTCATTACCTAGAAGCCACCTCTGGCCCTGGAGACTTCTGAGCTGGAAATTGCAGGACATCAAAGGAATGGCCTTCTATTTCCTTCCATAGACATCTGTGTCTTGCTGCTGTGACAGGAGGGATGTGAATGTGTCCTAAAATCTAAAAATACTTCCCTGCAGGTGTGTGTGGGTGGGAAGGGGATACATATGAACTGGTCAAGTGGACAAGAGAGGGAAAGGAAGAGAAAGGGATTCAAGAATCCAAAAGTTTTAGAATTTTTAAATGAGTGAAGGGGTCATAAATAGCAAGGGGAGAGCATGGGCAGGAACTCTGATTTTGGAGGAGCTGGAAGAGTGTGGTGAATGTAAAGATCTTGGTGCAACAGAGGCATAGGTGGGAAAAAATAGTGTCCTTCACAGAGAACCTTTATGTGGTTGCTTCTTTTGAACAGAAAACAGAGGCAGGGTTTGGATATATTTTTTAAGGGATGTTTTGTCTAAGGGGAGGGTCTGAAGAGGGGAGTCAGAAGGGCACAGGCTCACCAGGAGCATGGTACAAGGTGTGTGTCAGACTGCACAAACCCCATGCCTGCACTGAGCTGGTAGGGCCCAGCACTGAATCCCTGCTGAGCTGTCCAAAGTTCCAATCCACAGGCAAGTCTCCCAGTTAACCATTTTTCCCTTGCTTTGGGTTGGAGCAGAGGAAACACCTCCTTTTCAGACCAATCAAGATGTGTTTCCTGAAAGCTAAAGCTGTATTTACCTGTGCTAGATCAAGTGACCTGGGCCACTTGGAAATGGTTCCCAAAAGCCATCATCCTTCCCCAGAGCAAGGGTCAGATTTTCCTCTTGGCTGGTGCTTCCTTGCACAGCCAGGCAGCTCTTACCTCCTCTTGGCTGAGCAGTGTGTAACCTTCTGTTACATAAACTGTCCTTGGTCATGGTACGAGTCTGTGACCTGTTCCTGAGGGAGCATCCTCTCCTCCTGGACTGCCTGGTGTCCTTAGGGATTGGGGATGGCACTATTCCTGCTGCTCATTGGGGCTGCTAAACTGGGGAGGGACAGCTGTTGTCCTGCATCACTGGATCACTGCCTTGAGACAAATTTGGTAAATGCTGCTGATGATTTGAAGGAGACTCTCTCACACACCCAGTGAAGGGCTTGACTGTGTATGTGAGCTGTAGCCCCTGTCCCCTCCTTGCAGAGCCACAAGGTCCCCCCTGAGCCTCCTTTTCTCCAGGCTCAGCCCCTTCCCCAGCTCCCTCAGCCTCTCCTGGGGCTCCAGCCCCTTCCCCAGCTCCCTTCCCTGCCCTGGACACGCTCCAGCCCCTCCAGGGCTCTCTGGCTGGGAGGGCCCAGCACTGGACACAGCCCTGGAGGTCCCTCAGCAGGGCCAGCCCAGGGGACGGGCCCTGCCCTGGGCCTGTGGCCACCCCATGGCTGGCACAGCCCAGGGGCCATTGGCCTGGTGCCCCCCTGGGCACCCCTGGGCTCCTGTCCAGCTGCTGGCACAGCCTCCCCAGGGCCTTTCCCCAGGGGCCCTTTGCAGCCCCTGTGCCCCAGCCTGGAGCTGCAGGGCCTGGGCTGAGCCCAGGGCAGACCCAGCACTGGGCCTTGCTGACCCTCAGGGCGTTGGCCTCACATCAATACTTGGACAGAGTTTGGGAAGCTGCATTTAAAATGTCTGTACCAGACTGAGCCTCCCAAAGGGGTTTTCCTCAGGAGTGACCCAGCTTCAAGGTGCCCTTCAGCCACAGTCGCTGGCAGCTGTGCCATGTGTTGGTGTTTGGTTTAAAGCACAGCCTCTTGCTCATCCCTTCTGCTTCTCTTCTGCAGCTCCAAACCCATCTCTTCACCTTTGATTGTCCAAGTTGGGCACGCAGAGACCCTGCAGCCCCTGCTTGCCCTGATGGGTTACTTCAAAGATGCTGAGCCCCTCCTGGCCAACAACTACGCCCGGCAGGCGCAGCGCCAGTTCCGCAGCGGCCGCATCGTGCCCTACGCCGCCAACCTGGTGTTCGTGCTCTACCACTGCGACCACGCCAACGCCTCCCAGGAGGAGTACCAGCTGCAGCTGCTGCTCAACGAGAAACTGCTGCCCTTCCATCACTCCAACGAGACCACGTCCACCTACACGGACCTCAAGGACTACTACAAGGACATCCTGGAAAACTGCCACTTCAAAGAGGAGTGCGAGTTGCCCAAAGTCAACGTCACTGCCGTCGATGAGCTGTGAGGGAATGAAATGGTTTCTTCAAATTGCTCTGGGCTCAGTTCCACAGGCAGTAGGAACAAGCACTGTGGATGATGTGCTGCTGCTGCTGTGTTGATTTTCTAACCTTGCAGATTTGGGGGGGTTGTCTCAGCTCGGTACTCTGGTTCTCTGTTGCATAAGCAGAACTGCATAAACAGTTGCTGTCACAGGGAAGTTGTAAGAAATGTGTGATGCAAGACACAAATACCTGTGTGTTTATATGTGCAAATAAGCTGATTTCATTGGTCACTTCTGTTATGAATGGGCCATAGATGGATTTAAGAGCTGGGGCAGCTTCTGTTTTATTGGACCTGAAGGTGGTTGGACTGATTCAGTGTTGGTTTCTGCTGCCTGTGTTTCTCGCTGCTGTTTTCCTGTGCCACGCATGAAATACTTCAAGCCTTTTTTTGATCCTTTTCCCAAGCTTCTAGAAGGGAGAGGGTACATAGTTCTTCTCCACAGCTGCACAACTTCTGCCTGGACAGTGCCATTTCTATTTTGGGCATTTTAAAGTAGGAGGAGTTCCTGCATGCATCACCTGCTTGAAAAAGGGCAAGGAATTAACAAGTCCTAAGGTCATCATCGACCCATCCTGCATAGCAAGTTAGTCTCCAGGGTAAGTAAATTATCTTTAAGAAGAAGTAGGAAAAAAAAGAAATAAAAGCAAGGGAGTGGAAAGCAGCCACTCTTCCTTTAAGGTGCTCTGGGACTTGCAGCAGTTATTCTCAAAATACTTGAGTGTTCTTTCACTAACACCGTGGCCATGCCTCTGAATCTCTTGGTCCTGGCCAGGTGATGACAATTTTCCTGCCAGCTCTGGCTGGAAAGCACTTCTGATGTCTCCAGCCTCCTGCTTGAAATGGAATTGTTGCTGACTCTAAATCCAGGTTTTTGAACTGTGTGAAGATTGGGCTGAGACTTGACTTCTGCTAACTTTAAGGCACCAAACAAGCTGCCACTTACATGGGCCTTACCCATTTGATGTGTCACCTTGCTTTTGAAATGCAGCTGGTTTTAAAGAGGTGAATGGCATAGAAGGACTGGTGATACTTTAAAGCAACTGCACTTTAAATAGGTTTCTTTATGCCTGAAAGCTGGGAAGTCTTTTAGATCTCTGCAGTGTGACAGTAAAAGGAAAACTGAAGATAACTGATGAGGAATGTCTGAATTAAGTCGGATAAAGATTCCTTCATCACCTGCAAGGGAATGGCTGTTTGACCAAGTTGCCCCAAAGCAAACAAGGGTATGGATTTATGGTGCTGGTAGCTCTTGAAGTGTGCACTCTCACCATCTAATGAGAGTTCAGAGCTCACCCTGTAATGTGGGGTTTGTTTTGCTGTGTTTCCTGGGCAGGAGGTGAAGACTGAGAATAAATGATTACTACAGCATGGCCTGCAGCAGTTGAGGGTATAAATGTCTATAGTGCACCTGATAAGTCCTTTTTGTAGGCTCACCCCCAGAACTGGGAACTTAACTGCTGCAAAGACAGAAAAAAGAGAGCCAAACTCCCAAGTTAAGAAGTTACACTTTGTGTATGGGGTTTTATTTTTTTTTCCTGAGGAACTCAGCATTGTCATTTTTTTTTCTTCTTAATATACCTTGTATAAAAGCACTTCATGTTTACATAGCTGTAGGTTGAGGAGCAATTGAACACCTGGTTTTTGCTGTTGCTCTCTGAGTTCAGGGCATTTCCCTACCTGTGGTTGTAGGGCCCTGTTTGATCAGTGCACCACTTGCTGCAGAGACCAAGAGATTATGAAGATACTGATGGAAATATTTCAACACTTGCCTGTGTTAAATCCACAGCTCTTTCTGGAGCTGAAGAAATGGTTAGGGAGGAGTTCAGTGCTGCAACAACCAGAGGAATATAGGTCAGGATAATTGTCAGCCCCTGCACAGGACTACTGCTCAATCACCTTTGCATGTCTCCTTTTTCACATGATCCTGCCTTGAGACTAAGTCAACTGATGAAAATGGTTGTGACAGATGCCAGTTAGGAACTTTATTGCAACATTTGAGTCAGGCTACAAAGAAATGAGCCTTTGTTTAAAGGCAGTTAAGTTTGGAAAGAGCAGGTACGAGAGTGCAAAAATCCACCTTTGAACAAATATTTTTTTTCTGTGAGTCAGTGGTGATTCATGAGCAGAAGGGATGAAAGCCTGACTATGGAAGATGAATGGAGGATTCTGTTGTCAGTTCAGCAAGACTGATTTTAAGGCATCACATCTGTTAAAAGATACATCCTTCTTCCTTATTGGAGGGAGGAATACATTGCACTTGACTAGTTTTTTGATTGCATGCCAGTTGTGGTGCAGGAACCAAAAAACTCCTATTTGGAGTGCCCTCAGAAGCTGTTCCCTGTTTTACCTTGAAGCCCAGGTCCCTCATACCCCAGTGTAACAGATCTCTCTTCACTGGCTGTCAGCAATTTAACTGGAGAGGAGGATGTGCTGTTGGGGCTCTGACCCGTGTTTAGAGGATGCTCTGACTCACTCCTTTGGCAGAATTAGAGGCTCAGGGTGGAAACTTTGCACTATTGTGGCACTATAGAAGTGTTGGGACATAAATACTCTGGGCACTGGGGAGGTGACTTCACTCTGATCCTTTTGTCTAATTAACAAAGACATTTGTTTAGATACTTTCAAAAAAAGAAAACTAAAATGGTTCAAAATACTTCTCCAAAGTTAGGCACTAGCTCAGTCTTCAGTGTTTGATCAGGCTACCACGTCTGCTGGCAGTGCACATTCCCACATCCTGCAAAAGTCCTGCAAGACAAATAATGCTTTCTCCTCCTTCCTGTGGCCTCATCTCAGACATCAGTCAAGGACTCTTTGCAACCTTTCTGAAACTGGAAGCCCTCACTGATGGGAAATACCAACAGTGTTCTTGTATGCTGGCCTTCAGTATGTGTGAAGTACATTTTAATTTGTTAAACGTTTAATCTTTCTGACAAGTGATTTTTTTTTTTCTGTCTAGTAAGAGCTGCTGTTGTTCTGGTTAAAAATGCAGATTTGTAATGATCTGGTACTAACTGGATGAATTTGGAGAACTTGTGGACTTTTAGTGCTGTGAAATAAAACTGCACACTTTCTTCATCTGTTTTCTGAGCAGCAGTAATGACATGATCTTTGGAATTATGGTTGTGTTTTCCTTCAAAATACAGTTGGGAGGTTGCTGTTATGTATGTTGGTGTCTCTGATTATTTTAAGTCATCAGATTTCTTGATGGGTAATAGAAAATGCCTTAATTAGGTTTTTACACTCACATTTTGAGGGGACTACAGATTTACTCTTGTTTCCTGGTGTAAAAAGCAGCAACAATTTCCTGACAAGGTTTTTGCAGATGCAAAAAGGATGTGGTGCCTGGGATGACATCACTTTTGACTAAGGGCTGTTTCTGCATTTTCTGTGAAGGTGTATTAGTTTGTAAGACAGCTGGAAATGGAAGACAATAGAGGATGTTTTGTTTAAAACAGGGAAAAGGCCCCCAAACTGTGCAGTCACAGGCAAAGAAGTGAAATGCCTCTCAAATTAAGACACCACATAGAACCTTTGAGGAAGGACCACGATCACCACCATCCTTCTCCTCCTCTCCCTGTTTTTTGGGTGTGTAACACATTAAAGAGTTGTTTGTCTAAATTTTCAAAGGTAAGGTAGTATTATCAAGTGCTGCTGAGGCAGGAATAATGGCTTATCTTAAAAGTGTTAAGTTCTTGCTTTCCTGGGCTTTAAATTATAGATTTTCTCCTGACCTGACTGGCCTGGAGTGAAGGTCAGGAGTGAGGAGATTCAAACTTAACACCATGTGGCATTTATGGTGGTGAACTTATTTAATTTAACAATTCCTTTGAGTTTAAAGGGAGCATTGTTTTTCTGACATTCTGCTGAAAGGTTAGAGCACGCCTCTTACTGTCTTCAGTTAGCAGAAATGAATCCCTCGTGTTCAGGGAAGAAGGGATTATTGTGGAGGGAATAGTATGCAGGGAGTGAGGTGAATTTTGTTTTATTTATTTAGGGGTCAGAAAAGCTCTGCATGCTCATCCACATGAGTGACCTGGAGCTCTCAAATGCTTCCCTGGCTGTGGTAACAGAGCCTGAAGCTCTTACAGAAATAGAAGGTGCCCAGGTGATCCTGGAAACCACTCCAGAAACAGGGTCCAGCTGGGATCAGGCTAGAGGTCCTTCAGCCTGCTGCCCTCTGGCTTTTGGTGGGACGTGGTGCCTTGGCACAGGGACAGAGCAAACATTCCCCACCCACTCCTGATTGTGGCTACAGGGGATTTTTGAGCTAAGGACAGTGGATTTGTGTTTAGCTTTATGTATTTCTGCTAAGGAATTTCTCTTCTTTATGGCTCTCCTGGTGCTTTCCTAACCCAAAGGCAGAGCTCTGCCCCTGTGCTCAGGTGAGACCCCACCTGCAGAGCTGCCCCAGCACAGGAGGGACCTGGAGCTGCTGGAGAGAGGCCAGGAGAGGCTCCAGGATCATCCCAGGGATGGAGCAGCTCTGCTGGGAGGAAAGGCTGGGAGAGCTGGGATTGTTCAGCCTGGAGAGGAGAAGCTTTGGGGTGACCTCAGCGTTGCCTTCCAGTGGCTGAAGAAGCTCCAAGAAAGGTGGGGAGAGATTTTAGACAAGGGCCTGGAGTGCCAGGACACAGGGAATGGCTTCCCACTGCCAGAGGGCAGGGCTGGATGGGATATTGGGAAGGAATTGTTCCCTGGCAGGGTGGGCAGGCCCTGGCACAGGGTGCCCAGAGCAGCTGTGGCTGCCCCTGGATCCCTGGCAGTGTCCAAGGTCAGGCTGGACTTTGGGGCTTGGAGCAGCCTGGGGCAGTGGAAGGTGTCCCTGCCCATGGCAGGGGTGGGGTTGGGTGGGCTTTTTAAGGTCCCTTCCAACCCAAACTTTCCTGTGATTCCATGACCACTTTGCACTGGGATGTGGTGGATCAGCTGGAGCTTTGGGGAGGTCCAGCTCCTCTCATTTGAGCCTCCTGCTAGACTGGAATTTCAGCCACGTTTCCAGAAGCTGTGATTTGAAAACAGTGAGAGCTTCCAACGTTCTCAGTGAGCAGAGTTAATTACCATATGCAAATGGTGAGGCTTGGCATGTGTTCTGGAGCAGTTCTTGTGATACAGATCTTGTTTCAGTGCTGTTTTCCTCAACACCAGCAATTCATCCCATTCCTTGGAGCACTTTTATTGGGAGAGGAGTTAAACACTTGACCTCTTTGCATTCCACTTGTGCTACTTGTGACTTCGATTTTCTTTTCCCCCCATGGGAGGGGCTCATCTTGCTTCTTTCTTCCTTGTGCTGAAGTTATTTTGTTCTCGTTGCTGCTGATTTTTGGCTTGGTTTTACTCTGTGCCTATAAATATATTTCCTGGGCCACACTTGCACAACACTGTTCAAGGTGAGGCTGTGCTGTTGACTTGAAAAGGAGTGAAATGATTATTCTTGTGAACTTTTCTAGGTTTTTATTTCACACTTTCCCCCACATAAAATAGCATCCCAAAGATGTCCTCTGTGTATGACGTATTGCTCCTTCTTGCTATTAATGCCATTTGCTGCTCTCTGAGGGTTTTGGTTGCCTAAAAATACTTCTTAAAATTGAAACCACTTTCTAATATTTATGAATGTGCAATATCCTGTATTTTTAAATTATGATAGTCTGAAATGAATAATTGGTTTGCTAGACTAAATATATGAGGGATGAGGTAGAGGGAGTATTTTTCAAACAATCAGTTCTGTCCAAAGCAGGGGGAGGTGGCTTTTGATCCTCTGTGATCCCACCTTTGTGCTGGATCAGCCAGGACAGAGTTGGCTTTCTGGGCTGCCAGGTCATGTCCAGCCTCTCATTCACCTATCAATTTAAAAAACCCAACCCCCTGAGCTCCAGTTCCTGGTTTATGTGCCAGAAGAGAGATTTGAAGTCCTGAGGGGTTCGATTTCAGCCTGTAATGGTATACTAACCTTTGTCTCCCTGTTCTGTGTCCTGACATGGTCACTGACCTGCCTGATCCCTCTGGAGATGCTGCTTGCATCTCATTTCAGTCTTTGCTTTGCCAGATCTGATAAGCTGGTCCCTCTTCATCTCTCCTCCTCACCTGACTTATTTCATGTGTGTGCTGGCTTGTTTCACTTCAGTTCCTTTGAACTTTATGACCACCATTGTGCTTAGTTTTCCAGACGGGCTCTAACAAACAGCTCGCTGCTGGCAGGGAGGTCTCCCCACCTTTTTTCTTGGGAAGGCTAATCATTAGGCCACTGAGGTTTTTGTATTTATTGGGGTCTGTTTTCTGTGGCCCTCTGGAGGTTTTGTGCTCTGGTTCCCATCTGCTGCTACAGAACTTTCTCACCAGAAGCCATAGGTCATTTCTTGCACATCGATTTGTGTAGAACAAATTTTATTTTTTTGCAATATAAATAGTGTTACTAACTGTATCCTGCATTTGCCTGCTGCTTTTATTATCCAGGACCTGCTTCCCCAGGGCCTCATGCTTCCAGCCCTCTCAAGCATGAAACATATGCAAAGTCCTGCTGGGTCTTGGCTTTGCAGGAAAGCCTTTGGGGTTCAGATTTCATCTCCCATAACCCAGAATTATCAGGCTGTTCTTCAGCCCTTGTGGGCCTTGGTGTGGCAAAGAGCAGCACATATTTCCTCTGCAGGGAATGCAGGCTCTGCCCTGAACCCACCAGCGAGGATGTTTGGGTGTACAGGGGTTGATTATCCCTGGGGATAATCAGGTTTTCCCTTTGTCTTTCTTCTGCTGGGTTTGAGGTCAGGTGAGATGGATCCTGCAGTGTTCCCATGGAGCAGATCTCCCCTGTCTCCATCTGCATCTTTCCCAGGCAGAACTGGGAGCAAATTCCACTCCCAACATGCCATGGCCTGACTGTCCTGTGCCCCTGTGCTCCATGTCCCTGCTCAGGCAGGAAAGAGGTGGTGATTCAAAGGGATTCTTGATAGGTTCAGGTCCTTTTCTTTCTTTTATTTTGCTTTTCCCCCAGGAGGTGCTGCATGTGTTGATCAACCCCACCTTTGGGCACAGGGCTGGAGTTGGGTGTCACAGCCAAATCCAGGGGTGTGCTGGGAGCCTCCAGCTGGATGAGGCAAGACAAGGAGCAGCAGAGGCTCATGTGACCTACTTCTTCAGCTCTCCCACACAGCCTGCAGAGCAGAGCCCTGAGCTGGAGGAGACAGCTCTGCTGGTAAATGAGGAATTGTTTCCATCCCGTGTGCCAATTTCAGGAGTTTTGAACTCCATCATGGTTATTGGGCCACTTTGCCCAGAGCAGCTGTGGCTGCCCCTGGATCCCTGGCAGTGTCCAAGGCCAGGCTGGACAGAGCTTGGAGCAGCCTGGGATAGTGGAAGGTGTCCCTGCCCATGACAGGAGTGGGGTTGAATAGGCTTTAAGGTCCCTTCCAATCTAAGGGAAGTTTGTTTATCCAAACAAATCTGTGTTTGAATAAAGCACCCAACACAAACAATAAATGTCACCCTGATTTTTTTTAAAGCTTATCACCTCTACCTAGGAATGGCTGTTCTATGAGAGTGGTAAAAAGGCTTCTCTGGATTATTCTAAAAACAGCAAAATTGAGATTGAGTTTACCAAACCAGAAGTTTCCCTTCACATGGTTTCCTGTGAGAACAGTTGCTTCTGTTAGTTGGTGGCAGCACACATCTGTCACAGTTGACAGCTTGTCTGGAAATCTGTGTGACAAATCCCACTTAGGAAATGGCACAGGGGAAGAAAAGTGCTATGTTCCAGTAGTGTATATCAGATCCTAAATCTGCTTCTGCACAGGAGTGCAGACAGGTGAAAGCAGGTGGGGACTGTGGGGTTTTCCCTGTGCTGCCTGGAAAAATGCTTGGTGCTCCTGCTCACAAGTGTCTGGAGATGGAGGGAGTGACAGGTAGGAGCTGCTGTCACAGATGGCTGCTTTGTTAAAAGGATTAGGATGAAATTACACTTCAAAATGTGACAGGAGCTGACTTCCCTACCTGTCTGTGCTTGTCCAGCTTTAGCACTGCCTGGCCCTGGAGAGGTTGGATTTTAAATTGGCCCTTCCTTCCCTGATTCTGCTTCAATCATCACTGTCCTGGTGGCAGTTTTAGCCAGCCTGGTATCTTTGTAGATATCTTTGGCCTTTTTTTTTTTTCTGCCAGCCTGCTTTTGGAAAAAAGATATATGTGGCTTCTAATCTGATTTCCTGAGTTCCTAGATTACTGTAGGGAAAGTGAGTCTGAAAAAATTCCAGGAGCTGAGATCTTTATTCTGGTATTGTAAAAGGAACAAGGCAGGGATATGGGTCAAAGTCTGTGATAGGGATAAGAAATCACACAGGGCAAAGGCAACAGACCTGTAGTAGATAATTACACTCAATAAATAAATAAATATCTTTACTGCAATATGACACACCACAAAAGGATAAGAATCCTTATTTTGCTTCCAATGAAAGATATTTCTAAAGTCAATATTCCCTTCCTTGTCCAAGCCCTGGTAGGCATATATCTTTTATATGTTATATATTTTCTATCTTGGAGCTGTGGCGTGCAATCAGAAGGAGAGCATGAGGTCTGTCTGCAGTTTGGAGCTGGGATTGCTCTGGGCTCTGTGGGACTGACAGGGAAACCTCAAAAGCACTGCAAGCTTATAGACAGGCAAAGAGAAAAAGAGAAACATGAATACAAAAAAAAAAAAAAAAGAAAAAAGAGGTGAGTGAGAAAAATCAAGGAGCCCTGTCAGAACTTAGTTTACAGATCTGGTGGGCAGAAGCTGATGCCCAGGAAGTTCCACCTGGACAGGAGGCAGAACTTCTTCCCTGAATAGATTGTTGAGAGAACCTGTGGGGGGCTCCTCCCTGGGGCTGTTGCAGAGCTGTGTGCACACAATGCTGTGCCCTGTGCTCTGGGATGGCCCTGCTGGAGCAGGGAGGTGCCCACTCAGCTCCCTTCAGCCTCAGCCAGCCTGGGATCCTGTGCTGAGCAGTGCTGGGAGGACAGGACACGTTTGTACCCACCCTAAAAAAGAAAGTGACAGAAGCAGATGTATATTTTGCATTTTTACCATTTCCCCAATGGTTATGGGGGTTTGGGATGTGTGGGATGCCATCCCCAAGCCTGGACAGTTGCACTGGGAACCTTCAGAACTGTCAGTGCAGCCCAGAGGGTGTGTGGGAAGGCAAGATCCTGCTGGGGAGCAGGAGTCGTTGTGTCACTGGGGCATTAAATACCTGGCAATCCCACCTCTGGGTTGTTTAAAGTGAGCTCTGCAGCACGATGAGAAGACCCAACGAGGTGCAGAGCATGTTCCTGGCTTAGGCTCCTCTCTCCCATTGTGAAATCCTGGCAAACTGGTTTTGAACTTGGTTTCTGGCTGAAGCAGTCCCCAGCAGCAGTGGGTGTTGCCAGTGCTGGAGGCTTCAGTGGCTGATTTCTTGTCACTTCTGGAGCTCTTTTTCTTTCAAACAGCTTTCTGGAAGTTGGGGATGGTCCCATGTGTTTGAATTATAGAACAAGGAAAGGAAAAATGTTTCCTGTTCTCATTGAAGTCCTGATTGCTCACTCCAGGAAGCGATGCCCTAACCTGGATCTCTGGTGCTTCCAGCAATCTGTGCTTTGCTTTCATAGAGTATTTCTGATTTGACATCTCACAAGTGAGGCTTTAGGGCTGCAGATCCACCCTTGACTTATCCACAGAACTCAACCCCCTTTGTGCAAAGGGTGAAAGGTGGAGTGGATCAGCTGGAAGGGCTTGTTGGGGCAGTTCTGTATCTCTGGTATCTCTGCAGGCCAATGCCAGAGATGTTACGTGTGTTCAGCTGGGGAATATTCAGGTTTCAAAGGTACTGACCCTAATGCATTGGGGACAGGATTAGCAGAATTTGTCACACTCCCACTGACTGGAGGATGCTCCGTTAACTGCGTGACAGCTTCCCCTGGCACTTTGGAAAAACAAAGCCAGAGAATCTGAGAAGAAATGGTGCTGAAGGCAACAACCATGCCTCCCTCACTTGAAAAACTAAGCACAGCACTGAGCCTTCATCTACAGGTTCCCTGGTGCTAGGAAAGCAAATTAACAAGAGCAGAGGCAGCAGTAGTGCAGTAGTTTTGAGTGCAGGGAGTAGTGGAGTGCTTTTCCACCTAGCAGCCATCAAATGATGGAATTCCTGCAAGGATTTAAGAGTATAGTTGTGCAAAGTCAGGGACAGTGACCTCCCCCCTGTATCCTCCATGTGGGAGAACTCTGCAGGGCACAGCCCTCTCCTTCCATGGAACTTGCCCCGAGGCTGCAGCACTTCTGGGGCTGATGCCTCAGAGCAGGAAGGATGTGGCCTCTTAATTTCCACCTCTGCTACATTGTAGGTGGCAGAATGTGTTGGTGAACCTGTCCCACTGCTGGTGGCCAGCTTGTGGACGTGAGTGTTGGTGCTTTGGGGCAATTTCTTGGCTAATGCTGGGACAGGAATTTTGACTAAGAAGGTGATTTGGGATGGGGAAGATGGATGGAGCAAATGCCTCACAAGCAGCTGCTGGCTGGGCCTGTTTAGGGGAGTTATATATAGATTCTGCTCTCTGTTAGTTGCTTGCACAATGGGCTCCTAAAAGAGCTTTTTCTCTAGGGATTTATTGTCTCTTTGAGATCGGGGTGTCAGGGCAGTACAGACTTTGCAGGAAAATGCTGAATTCCAGTTGCACAAGGGTAGGTGACAGGGGGAATGGCTTTCTTTAGTCCTTCCCAGTAAGGAGAGGAAAAAGAGTCTCCTGTAAGCAGAGTGAGAATCCCCACAAATAAAAATATTCCCTGTAACCATAAAATCACAGAATGGTTTGAGTTGAAAGGGATGTTAAATCTCATCCAATTCCACCCTGTGCCATGGGCAGGGACATCTTCTACTGTCCCAGGTTTCTCCAAGCCCTATCCAACCTGGCCTTGGACACTTCCAGGGATCCAGGGGCAGCCCCTGCCTCCTTTGCTGGGCTGCTGCTGCTTTCCCTGGCTGCGTGAGGCCAAAGCTCTTGTTCAATAGCCCAAGAAATTCTTTGATGAAGATCGAGTGTCACTAATTTGCATGTCTCTTCAGGTAAGCAACTAGATTTTTTTTTTTCTTTCTTGCCTCGTTTCTGATTGTTTCATCAGTTACTTCCTTGAAAAGCCCCACACAAATCAAAACTTGTGACAATAGCCAAATTATTTAGTTATTATAGCCAAATGTAACGAAAGTTCATGCCATTCTTTGCCATTGTGCTTGGGAAAAATAAGTGAAAAATAGGTGAAAAACCCTTGGATCTCTTATACACAAAATATTATTTGCTGAAATTCCCAGGCAGATTATGAGCAGTCGGTTTAATTCCTAGAAGGGAAATAACTTTGATGAAGTTAGAAGTGAAGAATGATGCAACAAATGGAGATAATATTGACTCATTTTGTGTCTCACTGATAGGTATCTAGGGGAACATGGAGGTGTTACATGCTGTGGATGCTAATTTTTCTGTTACATTGTAACCCTAGTTTTCTGTCTTTCCCTTTTCCTTTCTACAGCTCACTTTTAATGAAAAAAAAAAAAAAGTCTTCCTTCAAAAATGCCCTCTTTAGAACCAGTTGTGTGTCAGGCTAGGATGGTTTAGAGTGGTCTGTTGTTACAGAAACCCCTCTTTGTGCCTTTTGCTCTTCACAATTCCCTTTGTGCTGCTCCTTGTTCTTCAGTAAATGTGTTTCCCTGCTGGCCTTGGTCTGCTGGGCACCTTTTCCACCCTTCTGCTTTACTGAAGGTACAGAAAGGCAAGGTACCATGGAGAGGGAGTAAAGATGTGAATTTGTATGTGTCCAGGATGGGCTTTTCCAATGGATATTGTATTCAGCCTTCTTTCCCTGTTCTTCCAAGCTTGCTGTGTTGTTTCTATGGCAGAAATTTAATCTGCCCTTAATTGAGAAAAACAATATGAGGAAAAGCAGGGAATGAGTGATGCTAAAAAATGACCCTGGTATTATTTAGCTGAGTTAATCCCGAATGTAATGCCGTGGGTTTAACTGGAATTACACTGGGGATTAGTTCAGCTGATAGCTGATCACACTCTAATAGCTGCCTGGCTTTGGGAGTTGGTTCAGCAGGTGCTGTTGCCTCCCTCCAGCCCCATTCCTTCACCTCCATGTTTTCCCACAGTGGGCCCTGTTCTTCCTGCAGCAAGGCCTCACTTGAGGAACCCCCCTTTATCCTTTCACTGCTCCCTTGGGGTTTCCCATTTTCTGTTTTAGGAGCTCATCAGGAGAATGAGCCTTAGGGAGCATTGCAAAATCCCAACACCTTTTTCCTTTTCTGTGGAGGGGCTTCACTCAGGGCTCAGTCAGGGCATCAGTGATTTTAAACTCTGCTGGAATGAACAGGACAGAGATGAAACAGGAGTGTTTTATGGACTGCTGATGATCATGTGCTGAACAGGTCCTAGGAGCTGCCCAAAGCAGACTCAGCATGTTGAACCTGGAGGGAGCACTTGCTCTTCTGGGCACGATAAGAAGTGAGGGATCTCCTCCTAGAGGAGAGGCAGCACAGCTGGCACAGCACATTGTAGCCCTGCATGGATCCATGGATGGCTATGGAGCAGGAGGCAGTAGTCCAGGAGGACAAGTGCCATGCCAGATGGGACCCCAGGTGTAGAATTACCCAACCAGGATCTTCCTTCCTCTGTCCCTGGCTCACAGGGCCATCCCAGGGTTGTGCTGTGGTTTCCCTCCACCAGGACACTGCCTGTCCTTTCCTCTGTTTCACCTGAGATCTGGGACCTGAGCTTTTCCAGCAGTGGAAAACTGAGCATTTGGGGCAAAACTGTCTGTCACAGGGTTTCTCTTCCCCTCACCTGCTGCGCTGTTTGCTGCGAGGCTCCTCTGTTTCTTTTCAACTTTTTTGGTATTTTGGCCAAACCCTCAGAGACTAGCCTCCAGCACTGCTTGGTTTTAACCATTTTTATCATCATCATCATCCTCGGGAGGTGCTTTTTCTCCCAGTAGTGTTGTGTGAGCTGCCGTTCTCCTCCCTCTCCTCGAGCCCGGCCGTGGCAGGAGAGCCCCAAGCGCTTCATTTGAGGTCACTTTTCTGCGGGCGGCTGTGCCGGGACGGGCCGTGCCCGCTCCTTCGGGGGCTGGGGGCCGCGCCCCCCGGCCCGGAGCGCCCTGCCCGGTTCCCCCGGGGGCCGGACCGGAGGAGGCGGCGGCGGGGGCGGGCGCAGGGCGAGAGGGGCCGGCCCAGGGCCGCGCTACGTGTCCCGCAGCCCTTATAGCCCCGGCCCCGCCGGACCCGCCGCCGCAGCACCATGTCGAGCCGCGAGCAGACGGTAGGGACGCGCCGGGGAGCGGGGGGCGGGCGGTCCCTGCGGATCCCTCTCCTTCTCCTGCGCTGGGATCCCGGGGCAGCGGCAGCCGGGGCGTTCCGGCAGCGCTCGGGAGTTGGCCAGCCCATCATCCATCACTCGGGGCGGCGGGGATGGGCGCGCTGCTCGGGAAGATCCCGCATCCTCCCCGCATCCTCCGCTAGCGTTCGGCCGCATCCCGCGCTTGTCCCGACTTCGGTCCCCGCCGATCCCCTCCAGGCGAGGCCGAAGGTCGAGGCAGCGCCTGCCTCGCCCGTGGCTTTTTGGGTGCCCTGTGTCCCGGTCCCAGCCGGGGGAAGGAGTTGGTGAGGCGGTCACCGCCACGCTCTCAGCATCGCTGCACAGCCAGCGCTTTGGAACACACAGAGCAAAGCAATCATAGCCAGGACACAGTTCGGTTAGAAATTAAAATTGCAAATCGTAGCCGCAGCCAGACATCGCGTTCCGCTTGCCAGCTGCCCTCCCCTACTCCTTGGATCTGGGATGGGAGCTCTGGGTCCCTCTGGCTGTGCGTACGTTTTCCAGGTTTTAAATCAGAACCAGAAGAAATCTTGACGTAAGTCTTTCGGGCTGCTTTTTGCTGGTTGATTTGATTTTTTTTTTTTTTTAAGTTTGCCCTAAACTTTTCCGATGGATTTGATGCATTTTGGACACAGTGGTAATTTGTCCGGGGAGGAATGCATCCAAAACCACACGGAACAAAGCGCGCCTGTGCGGCGAGGTGTTCTTGGAAACGCAAAAACCTGTGGTTTAGGGATTATTTCAGGCAGGGGAGGTGCGAGCCGCGAGCTCTGTATGGGAGTTCTGTTTATTGCTGTGACAGGAGAGAGGCATTACTGAACTTCCAGAATAATCCCTCTCCTTTGCCTCCACCCTGAGCTGGAAAAATGACCTTTATAAGCGAGTTTGTGGCTGACCTTTGTGCCGTGGCTGTCAAAACAGATGCTATCAGCTTGACAGCTGTAGGCGGATTTTTGTGTGCTTATCTGCCAGGTATCTGATGGAGTGAGAAAAGGCGTGATTTCGCTAATTACAAGAGGTTTGGGGAGTGATGGTGAAACGGTGATGTCTCATTAGCGATCTTCCCCGACCCTTGCCAGGAAGATGTAGTTGCACAGACTGTAAAGGAAGTTCTCTCTTTGAACTGCAGCCTCAGCAGCTTCTTGGTTTCAACCGTCTCCAGTTTATATCAAAGGCATAGATAAGGAATTTCACTTTGTTCATGGTCCTTTGACCTTTTTTTTTTTTTTTGTGCCCACAGACGATTTGTCGTGACACCTCTTGTAGCTGCAACAGCCGAAGGTGTTCGTTCCATTTTAAAATGGAGACACAATCATTTATCCTGTTGAGATCCCTATTGATACAGGAATCGGATCATCCTTCTGTTGCCCCTTCTTCATTCTCCCGGTAACACGAATCCTTACTACTCCTAAAAATCCTTGTTGCTACTAAAACCTCAGTTTTATCACCGTTTCATGATGTGGGTGGTATGTTAATCTTTGTCCCACAGACCAGGTTTTGTGAGGCTGGATGGTGCCAGCTTTATCCACCGGCTGAGGGGATGCCAGAGCTGGGGTTTGCAGGTGATGTTGATCAGCTGTCAGTTTTGGAAAGGCACAGCAGTGCCAGCCGTTGTGAGATGGACCACTGTGTTATTTGACAGTGCTCCTCATTTTGCAAATTGAATAACTAGAAGCCCAGGATTTAAATCCTAAATTCAGCCTGAATGCTCTCTGGAGTTTGAATCGGGTTTAAGGATGCTTTAATTGCACACTTATTTACTAAGTGATAACATGGTAAGGTGTAAAGAAGAAAATAAGAAAACTTTTTGTTGTTATTTCTGCATGTGTTGTCCTTAAAAATGAATATGACACTTTAATTGTGCCTTGTGTGAGGACCAGAGTCTTGGTGTGCAGGAATTTCTCTTTGGCTGGTTAATATGGAAACACTTTGTGCTCTCCTCATTTCTGCTCATGACTCCGCAAGAGCCATGAAGTCCTCTACGTGCCAGGCAGTGCCCTCCTGTTCCCAGCCCTCACTGACAGAAAGCATTTATTTCTGGCCAGTTTCAGGACTGACTTTTTGGGCAGAAGAACGGTCTGTAACGATGATTTTAAAGCCTCAATGTCCCTCACACAGGAGGCCTCCTGTGCACTTCAGTGGCAAAGGCTGCTCTCAGGAGCAGGCACACCGTGCAGGGAGCGCAGGGCGGGAGGTGGAGCTGTGGGCCTGCCCTTGTTTATTGTGCAGGCTCTTGCACAGCGTGGCTTTCAGGGCTGGAGGGGCTCTTTGCACAGCGTGGCTTTCAGGGCTGAGGGGCTCTTTGAGCTCTGTGGAAAGAGCAGCTCGTTCTCCCCACACCTGCGGCATCGCCGGCATTTCCGCCGCTCGCTCCCCGTGCCCGCCCAGTGGCGTGTTCCCAAAGGGCAGGAGGACACAGATGATGCTCTGTGCTCCAGGGAAGCTTGTCGTGGAGGCACAGGGCACAGCCCTGCCCTGGCAGTGTCACTGCCTGCGTGGCTCTGTGTCCCCAGGGCATCTCATGGCATGGAGGCGTTGGGAGTCCTGCCCTCGGCCAGTGAAGTTTTTCTTCGGGTGCTCTTGCAGGTGCTTGGAGAGAATGAGAGCCCAGTACTGAAACTGTCTTTCAGAGCTTTGAACTGTCTTTCAAAGCTCTTTTTGAGCTTTGTCTTTCAGCTCAAAGTGTTTCAGCTTTGTCACCTGCCTGGTCTCACAGCAGCATCTCCAGGAATCCGACTGGTGTGACATCCCTGGCTTGCAGCAGGATGTGCTTCCACAGCCCAGCAAGTCACAGAGCTGTAACTTCTGCTAGCTCACATGTGTTTGTGCAGGGCTTATGTGCAAATGATGTGGGCTTATTTAAATTTATTTAAAGAGGAGAAACAAACCCACAAGCTCAGATGTCAGCCCTGAGGAAAGAGGCTTAGTTTCTTTGCCTAAAAACTACTCTCGTGTTGGAAAAAAAAACGGAGCTGCAGGGCAGAGTTCAGATGGACTGAGTGATACCCCAGGCGGAGCAGGAACATATGTACATCTCCATCAATTTAATTGCCAAGCAACATGAAAGAAAAAGCTTATTAAAACACCCAAACCGTGCATTCATCTCCTCTCACGCTTCCTCTTAACTGTTCCCTTGAACGTAGAGAGCAAAACAACTTGAAAGATGTTTATTTTCAAAGCAGTTCTGAGTAGCTCATCGCAGTGACACTGCCTAGGGGACAGGGCAGCAAAGCCCTGATTTCAGGGAATTAGTGTGGCCTGCTCTGCGTTGAGTCACTCAAGAAAGTGAGTTTTCTAAAACTCATGTTTCATCCAGTGAGTCACAGGCTGCTTGCTCTTACAGCACGATTTACTCTGTGGAACACTGTGCCCAACTCATTGCACCGTGACATCCAAAGGTGATTGTTTTCCAGCTGCTCATCACACACTTGGGATTTCTTGGTTTATTTTCTATTACTTTGTTTGCTTTATATCTCCTTTCTTTGAAGACCATGGAAAGGTGAGGTGATTAACTTTTGCTTTGTTAATTAAACTTTCTCCTCTTTTCTCCCAATTCCTTCTGAAGCCCTTTGCTATTAGAAAGTTCCCTTTCCAGTCTCTTTCCCCCACCTTGCTGTTTCATTCACTTGGGCTGCCAGTGTGCCAGACCAGTGTTTAATAACCACACTCTGCTCTGTAAGAGCAGGCAGGTTCAACTTGGGGGATTTCAGGGAAGAAAAGCCAGGAAAAACTGCATTTTCCTAAACATGAATGCCTTCTCCTATCCATGCTTGAGCCCTCCAGGGGTTGGGGAATTAAATAACCATCTTGGTGTGGTCTGAGCACCTCTGCTGGTGGTGGTGATTGGAGTGGTGCTGCCATCCAGGGGGGTGGCCAAGGCTGCAACTCCTGCAGCTCTGAGTGGGAGCACTTTGAGTCAGCATGTTCCTTCCTGTCGTGCTGCTGGTCTCCAGCAGAAATACAGCCTCCAGCCTCCTCTGGTTTTCAGGCTGCACGCATCAAGTCATGGCCAGTCACAAGTCCGTGCCAAAAACCCCTAACACAGGTGTAGGTTTCCACCCGTGCCCCTGTAAGAGCATTTAGTCAATCAGCAAATGATGCTGAAGACCCCACACTACCCATGCATGTGCACTGCAGCTGCAGCTTAGATTTAGGCCACAGAGATTTTGTTTCTCTGGAGGGTTTTCAAGACAAACACTGGCATATTTGCTTTTGATTTTTTTTTTTTTTTTTTTTTTTTTTTTTTTTTTTTTTTTTTTTTTAATTTTAACTGGGCTGATGTTGGTCCTGGAGGGTGCCTTTAGAAATGAAAAGCCCCTTGCCTATCTGAAGCCAGGTGTTTTAGATAAACTTACAGCTGTATGTGCCCCCAGAAGATAAGTGACATGCAGGGCCTGTGTGAATGCTTGAACCTGTACTTTGGTCACGCTGCTCACACACTTTGCTTCTCAAAAATCCATTAAGAAAAAGGCTGTGTAATTCAGGTTGTCATCTATGAATTTGCTGTTATCGTGAGCAGGGTGTCACAGCTGAAGGGAGTGAGAAATAGCTCCTTAATGGTTTCACAGCTTAATCATTTCCAAGTGAAAATTTACACGGGGTGTATCATTAACAAAAGGAGGGATGCAAAAAAGCCCTGGGTGTGCGTCATGCCACGGGAGGTTGGGATTTGCCTGTGGGGCTGGTAGTTCCTAGCACTGCCTCCTGTCCCTCCCAGAGTGGTCTTTGCTCCTTTGCTCACAGCTTGGCTCAGTTACAGCTCCATGTGTCAAAGGCTTTGTCTGCTGAGTGGGTGCCAAAATGTGTTTGGAGAGCAGAGCTGGCTTACACAGATTTGATTTTATTTTCTGTTAGCTGCAGCACTTGGTGGGTTGTTGAGATGAGCTTTTTCTGTGCATTGCTGGAAAACAATCCTCTGCACCTACATTTCCAAGACTTTCTGACCTGGAGGTCTTGGCGGCCTCTCTGGCAGAACAAAATGTTTTCTTCAATATCAAACTGTGTTTTAGCTTCCCATTGTGGTGCAAAATGTGTGCTTGGGCGGGAGGTCATTCGTCAGGCCTGCCCAGCCCTTCTGATGGGAAGATCATCAGGCTGTGCTGCCAGTGAGTGTGGGAAGAGGGGGAAAAAGTCGTTTTAGAGGAGGGTTTTTTAGAGGGTTGCTATGGGGGTCTGAGCTGGGCACCTGCCTCTGGGCATGATGAGTCTCCCCATGATGAGCTCACTGCATCTCTGGAAAGCTGATCCGAGACCCTGGGGATGGATGTCAGGGGTGTCAAGCTCTCAGAGATGCAGCCTGAAGTCCAGGGGAGCTGCTCTTCAAATGTATGTCATTTTTATGTCTTAAATACTGTGGGAGCTGAAGTCTTCATCTGCTGTTGGTCCTATTCACCACTACCCTTCTGTGGCTGTAAAACTGGGGTAATGCCACCCTCTGAGAGATGCTGGGAGTTGGCATGAACTTTTGAGGGACCAATTAATACTCTCCAAGGACAATGTGGAACTGTCCTTGAGCAGCATGGAATGACTAAGGGCTGTGCCTACACCTGCTTTAGGGAGGGGTGGGGGAAATGCTGAGCAGCCACTTGTTCAGGAAGAGTCCAACATCCTTGCTGCTGACTTAAGCCAGGGTCTAGGTAACCCTGTGTGCACTCAGACATTAAAATCCCATCTTGCAGCTGGTAGGGCTCAGACTCACAGGGAGATGGGGCAGGAAAACTTCATCCTCCCGAAGTCCTCAGCTTGGACTTGTCTCCTGCAGCTGGTTTTGCAGAGGGGCACATGTTTTCACTGGTACAGCAGTGAAAACAGCCCTGTCTTCATCCAGCAGGAATTCTGAGGCGACTGAGGAGGTGCTGAGTGAGGGGAAGATCTGGCCCTGTCTGTCATTCCCAGCAGCAGCCGAGAGTGGGAGCCAGGAAAGAGTTTATGGCTGGGACACCAGTGCATTGTCCCCCGCTTTGCACTGATTTATGACCTGAGATAGCAGAGGCTGTGCCTTTCCTCCTGATAGTCCTTGATGAATTTTCCTTCCATGAATTCATCGTAATGGCTTTTTCCAGCCTAGTGAACTCCTGGCTCGCCAGGCAAAGTTCCCCCATTTAACCATGTCCTGTGTGGTGCATCTGGCAGAGCGCCCCTGCACTCCTTCCTGCTGCTGCTTTTGCACTTTGAAAACCCTAAAAAAGGTGCTGAGGACAACCAGGTCCTGCAGAGGAGAAGCCTCACAGAAAAATGAGTTCTTTCACAGAATCACAGAATCATTGAGGCTGGAAAATCCCTCCCAGCCCACGGAGTCCCAGCTGTGCCCAATGCCCACCTTGTCCCCAGCCCAGAGCACTGAGTGCCACCTCCAGCCCTTCCCTGGACACCTCCAGCCATGGGCACTGCAAACCTCCCTGGGCAGCCCCTGCCAAGGCCTCAGCACCCTTTCCATGCAGAAATTCCTGCTGCTGTCCAAGCTGAGCCTCCCCTGGCACAGCCTGAGGCCCTTTCCCCTTGTCCTGTCCCTGTTCCCTGGCAGCAGAGCCCGACCCCCCCCTGGCTGTCCCCTCCTGTCAGGGAGTTGTGCAGAGCCACAAGGTCCCCCCTGAGCCTCCTTTTCTCCAGGCTCAGCCCCTTTCCCAGCTCCCTCAGCCTCTCCTGGGGCTCCAGCCCCTTTCCCAGCTCCCTTCCCTTCCCTGGGCTCAGAAATAGATGTGTTTTAAAACCTGATGAAGCTGCTTGAAACACAGATCCTCTGTTGCTCCCACTGCTTATGAAAACACTGGAGCTTCTCTAAAGACAGAGGATTTCTTTCCTGAGAGGGATATGTTGGGCATGGTAAAAGGGGGTATCTCATCTCCATGTCATTGAGGCCTGTTGTCAGGTTAAGGGTGCCTGCCCTGGCAGGAGGCAGGTCATGTACATTGCCATATTTACCACAGAGAACCACAACCCACTAATTAAATTCCTGAATCTCATATTCAGGGGGAGAAAATATTATTTGCTTGTGGATACAATCCCTACGTGGAAATCTTTTTGATACAGAAGTTAATGTGTAGTCAGAATCTGTACCTTTGCCCTCTTTTCCTCTTGTCCCTGCAATCTGAGGGTCTGATACTCAGTTTCCCTGTTCCATAAGCGGATCTTTTTCTCCAGGAGAAGGTAGAGAAATGGGGCTGTATGTTCTGGGTGGTTTTCCTGGCAGGCATCAAACCAAGGCAGTTCTTCTGCAATGTCAAACCCATTGTTTGCAAAAAGGAGCAGAGGCCCAACTGCTCAGGCAGATTCATCTGGGGGAGATCATTTAGCAGAACTGCTCTGAATATTAAATATTGGGCAACCATGGAGGGGTTTCGTGTTTAAATTGTTACTTTTGTCAGTGCCTGACAAAATGCTTTGTTTGTTAAATATTTGTTGCCCCTGCAGCTGTCTCTTGAGATTTTAGGAATGAAGATGGAGGGGGGCAGGGGGAGATTGTTTTTATAACATCTGTCCTGGCCTTACAAGTTTATCCCAAAAATGTAGGAGCACAGAATGAGTCACTAGCTTTTCTGCATCGAGGAAATGAGAGTAGTGACATCATCTCATTCCGAGATAAGGAAACGCCTGAGCTGGGAGTCTCCAGACAGGCAGATTTCAGTACCCAACTGCTGATTTGGACTCACAGTGCAGAAATCAGCATCTGATTGGTGAAGTTACTGGAACACGAGTCTGATTTTGTTGATTCTCTTCTCTTTTTTTGTGTGTGCCAGTGTTGTCTGAAACTCGATTGTGACAACCCAAGCCGTGCAAATTTCTGCCAAGAGAAAAATACTTGAGCTGCCATCAGCAAATAAGGTCTTGCTAAGAGCTCAGAAATTCTTGTGGCTTAAGAAAACACGGCTTTGGCTTAACAGCAGCTTGAAAATCTCGGGTGTTAGTGGAGTTTGGCATCTCCAGCTGTATGTCTCCAGGCTGAAAGGCTGCTTGTTTTGGGGCATTGGGATGGCTCTGCTGCTCTCCTTGAGGTTTTCTGTGTTACGTTCCTGGCAGGGCCCCGGGGGCAGTGCCAAAAGGAACAGGTAGTGAGTGCCAAGGAGAGGCTGAGCCTGCTGGGCTTTATTCAGAGCACGGGGTGGAGAAAGAGACCCCAGTCCAGCATCCTGCCCAGGACAGGGAGTGCTGGCAGCCCCTCAGCCTTGGCAGGGCTTTGGTGACACGGCCCTGTCACTGCTCAGCCCAGGCTGGAGAGAAAACACAAGGGGATTCCTGCTCACCTCTGGGTGCTGGGAGAGGAGATTCATCCCATGGGCAGGGAACAGGGGGACACCAGCATGGGAGCAGCAAGGTGGTGGCACAGCAGGGACATTAGAGAGGTGGTGGCACAGTGGGGACACCAGGAAGATGGTGGCACAGCAGGGACACCAGCATGGGAGCAGGAAGATGGGCAGTACAAAAGATGTTTCCAAGGTCCCACTTCCCCATCTGGGCCTGCATCCTGAGGGGGTTAAACAGGCAAAATTCCCAGGGTAATTCTGCTTTGCTGGGGTTTTCCCTTGGGAAAGAGTGGGGCTGGGGTTTGAAGCATTTTCTGCCTTAGTGCAGTTAATGAATACCTGGGGAAAGTCCATAGGTTTTGGGTTACAAGAGCTAAGCTAGGATGCAAGAGATGCCAAGGTTTCTCTATTGTTTTTCAATATGATTGTAATCAAATCTTTGCTTCCACAGACAAAACTCCCCTTTTTCCTCTCTTCCTCCTTTTCTTTGGAGTATCAGTTTTGCTCTTCTTCAGCAAATGACTCTTTTACAGGAGGTTTCCCCCCGTGGTTGCTCATGGATACAGTGTCACCCTTTTGCCAGAGCAGCCCTCATAGAAGACAATAATTTTTTAAGGAAAAAATTTTGAGAAATGTAATTTTTATACATCAAATGCACAAATATTTTGGGGGTTTTGTTTTTTTTTTTTTTCAGTAGCTGGAAGGAGTTGGGAGGGTTTTTTTAATGATAGGGTAGCTCACTCTCCTGAGGCTTAGGGAAGTGTTTGACTTCAAATTCAGAATTACAGAATCTCCTGGGCTGGAAGGGACCTACAAGGACCATCAAGTCCAGTTCCTGACCCTGCACAGCACACCCCAATAATCCCTCCATGTGCTTGATCCCACTGCTTGCCTGTGCAAGTGAAGGCTTGCTTGATCACTCCATCATTTTAAAAGCCCATTCTACCATTTGCAAACAGGATCAGCTGAAAACATTTTGAAAGCCTCTATTTTTATTTTGATCTAATTTTCCCTTCCTGGAGACGTGTCCAGGCTGCGGTACCGAAATAGGGCGTGTGTGAAACACTGGGCTGGAAAAAAATGAATCATATTCCTGGTGCTGTGAGCTTGCCCTATAAATAAAAAGGCAGCTGGGGGAGTCCTGACCCTGCCCTGGCTGTTGGGTCAGGGTTTCCCCGGGGCCCTGAGCGTTGCCAGCTGGATGCAGGTCCTGGTGCTGAGTGAGCTGGACGTGTGAGTAACGTGCCCTTCGCTGCACAGCCTCAGTGTGATCTGTGTTTTTGAGAGCCAGTCCCTCTCCAGAGCGGGATGCTGCTGCAGCCTGCCATGAGCTGAGGCTCCTGGACAGCTTCCAGCTCTGTGCCTGTGCCAGCTGCAGCAGGCAGGGGTGAATTGAGGGCACCATAAGGACACAGGCTTGGAGCTGATGGGCCACCGCGATGGCCAGGGTGGCTTTCTGGTGCCTCATCTCCTTCTGCAGCATCACAGAGCTCTGCCTGCTCTGGGTGGCTGAGCAAGGGCTGGCCTGAGGGTGCTGTGTGCACTCAGGGGATCTCTGGGATGTCCTGCTCAGCTCCTGTCTGTCCTTTGTTTCCACCCCTCAGCTGTGGAACGTGGCACTTGCAGTTGGTTCTTGCCATGCTCCCACTGGAGATGCAGCCATGGAGGTGCTGGGTGAAGAACTGGGGATGTGGAGGCAGGAGGAGGTGCTGCCCTAAGGACCAGAGTTTATATTTGAATTCCTAGTGGGAGATGGCAAAACATCCATGCAATTTGTTGGGACAACCCTAAACCCAAGAGGGCAACAGAAGAGCTGGGGAGGGGTTCTGATGAGGAGCAGCTGAGCTGAAGGGGCTCAGCCTGGAGAAAAGGAGGCTCAGGAGGGACCCTGTGGCTCTGCACAACTCCCTGACAGGAGGGGACAGCCAGCGGGGCTCAGGCTCTGCTCCCAGGGAACAGGGACAGAATGAGAAAAAACAGCCCCAAGTTGCACCAGGGGAAGCTTAGATTGGATATTAGGAAACTTTTTTTGTGGAAAGGATTGTAGAACATTGGAATTGGCTGCTTGGGGAAGTGGTGAAATCACCATTGCTGGAAATCAAAAAACCCATATCAAAGAACATGTGGCTATGGCCCTTGAGGACAAGGTGAACACAGCAGTGGTGGTGCTGGGTTGGTGGTTGGACTTGATGATCTTAAAGGTCTTTTCCAGCCTTAACACCTCTCTAAGTCTATGATTATAAATGTTTCTTGTCTGGTGCATTTTGTATTAAAAGTGCAGTGGTTCTGCTCCCAACAAACATCAGTGATGTCTGGGAGAGGCCCCACAGACCTCGTGCTTTTAACTGTCAGATGAGAAGATGCTTCCTGATAAGATCTCCTTGAGTAGTCACACTTAATTTATGTGGGCAAGCACAGCTACTCCCTTCCAGGGTCAATTACTTCAGGAGGAGCTGAAGTCACTTTTTGGATGCTGTAAATTGAGCAATGGTGGCTCTCAGAGCAGAGGACACTGATGGTTCCTGATTTCCAGCAAGACTCTTCTGTCTCAGAGGCCACATCTCTTTATTCAGGAGGATCACTCAGGAAAAACCTCCTGCCTCTGGCTGCAACCTGCTTTCACACAGCAGGGCAGCATCTTGTCCCACCAGGGTGGTTGATGGAAAGCTTCTTCCCTTTGGAAACTAAGCCAAGAGACCCTTGACAGGCAGTTCAGTCAAAAGACTGAGCCAAGACAGCATAAAGACAGCCAAGATCTGGGTGTCTCCCTGTTTGCCAACCTCATAGAAGGGCTCAGTAGGAGAGGAGACCAAAAGCAGAGTTAGGATTTGGTTTCTTGGTCTGTTGTGGCCTCAGTCCAAGGTTTGGAGCAATGTGTTTGTTTTTTTTCTCATTTCCTGCATGAGCTAAGGTAGGGTGGGCTGAGTACTGAGCTCATCCAGACAGGGCCAAACAGCAGATTTCCAAGGCATGGGGACAGCGTGGCAGTGTCATCTTTGGCCATCTGTTTGGCAGGGAATGGACAGTCCTTCTTTGGAGATGCTGCTGGGACATTTGTTGCCTTGTTTGGGGCTGAATTTTAAGTCAGAAGTTCCTCTCCCAAACCTCATTTCCTTGCCCCAGACTATTCCAAGACTTGCTTACCAGTGTCCTAAACTGTCCCTGCTTTAGGGCCAACATCCAGGTGTCAATGTTGTGCTGATGGTTGGATTATCTACTTAAATATGCATGATTTGCAGTGACAGGGTTAAAAGCCTGAGAATCTAATTGGTAGGACAGCCTGGCATCTAATCCATCCACTGCTGCTCTCTGCCTACCAACCACCTTGCAGGATATGCTCTTCCTAGGCAAAATCTCTCCAGGATTTGCTCTCAGGCCATTAATGATCAGTTTTCCTGGTGCCTTCACTCCCTTCCACCACACTTCAGCTCCTCTTTCCCAAACCTTTCCTAGCTGATGGATGATGAGGTGGGAAGTGGGACTTTATTACTGAAGAGCCCATTCCCAGCTGAGCAAGCTCCCAGCCCAGCCATCCACTTGCTCAGGGCTGGGAAGAGCTTCCTGGGAAGTTTATGAACAGAGCAGAAAAATCTGAGGGATTTGGTACCATCTGGAGCTCCCAGCAGGTGGGAGAGGTGTGACAGTGTTGCTGAATTGCAAAAATGCCCTCAGTGGTGCTTTCCCAAGCTCCCAAAGGTGCCAGCATGCAAAATAAGAGCTCTGAGATGCTCACACAGTGCAGATTTATGGCACAGCAACCTGTACTTAGAACAGAACAATCTCCTTACATCAGCCATGTGGGAATGTGCCAGATCCTGCATCTTCCCGAGGCATGGACATTATCATGGCACATCTCCTGCAGGACACAGCCTGAACTCCTGGGGATGGGATTAAATTAATCCAGGGTGGTACTTGCCTTTGTGACCTCAAAATGTCCAAAGTTTTGACAATCCCCTGCAAAAAAAACCAAAACAACACAACAAGCAAAAAAAGGGAACAAACCACAGAAACCAAGTCTTGAGCTATGTATCTTTTATTCTCTGAGTCACAGGATGTGTAGCATTCACTCACCTTTTCAGGGGTAGGTCTAGAGATGTTTTGGGTTTTTTATAGAAGCAGAGACTGGTTTGTGTTGGAAGGACCTTAAAGCCCATCCAGTGCCACCCCTGCCATGGGCAGGGACACCTTCCACTGTCCCAGGGTGCTCCAAGTCCTGTCCAACCTGGCCTTGGACACTGCCAGGGATCCAGGGGCAGCCACAGCTGCTCTGGGCACCATTCCCCAGTCTCATAGGGAAGGATTTCTTCTGTATAGAAGAAACTAACCTAAATTTCCCCTCTTTCAGCCTGAACTCATTCCCCTTGTCCTGTCACTCTGATGAACAGTCCCTTTCCAGCTTCCCCACAGGTTCCCTCAGCTGGAAAACTGTGTGAGGTCTGTGAGATCTCCGTGCAACCTTTTCTCTCTCTCTGCATACGTATCCAGTATATATTAATATCTTTGTTCATTCCATGTTCTTTCCCTTGTGTGCCTCAGTTGGGAACGTCATCCTCACCATTAAGAAGGTCTTGTGGATGTTTCATGCGGAACATTCCTTGTGGAGGTGCTGTTGCTGGAGCTGCAGGGCACAGCCAGGCTGTTTCACCTGCAGCCCTGCAGAGGCTCTGGGGTCAGCAAGAGAATTAGGAAGCACCAGAATTCAGGCCTCTGGCATTGTGCTGGTGCCTTGTTTGCTTGGGAATGCACATGGATTATTTCCTCTGCCTCCCATCCCATCGCGTGCCCAGCTCCGTGCTGCTCCTGCCCCAGCTGCAGTTCTCAAATTACACAGCCAGTAAATTAGCAACTGAAGTCGCTCTGGTTTTGCAACCCTGATTAAAATAATAAGTGAGTCTGTCTGTGTTTGAAACTGTCGAGAAGGCAGGGAGGGTGTCTCTGCCCAGACTCTGTGTCCTGCCTGCCTGCAGGGGCATCAGTCACCTGGCAGTGCTCCTGCAGCAAAGCCAGTCACCTTCTCCCTTCTCCCTGCTGGCGTGAAGGCATCACCACCAGAAACACCCTGGGCAGAGGCAGAGAGCCTCCAAAAAATGAGTCTGTGCTGCTGAGACAGAAATCCAACTCACACCAAAGCACCAGAGTTCACCGTGCTGGCTCATTAATGAATTTGCATTTCTCTCCCATCTTTTTGTCCCAGGAGAGATTTCCTTTTGCACTGAGGGCAGCAAAAGGTAACAGAAGTGTTCTGTTGTGCTCTGTTTTCTCAGGGAGCCACCAACGTGGTTTACCAAGCCCATCATGTCAGCAGGAGTAAGAGAGGACAAGTGGTCGGCACCAGGGGAGGATTCCGAGGCTGCACGGTTTGGCTCACAGGTATTTCTGTCTGGGTTGTGAAAGCATGGCCTCACCTGTGAAACTCCCTGGGCATGGCTGCCAGGTGGGGATTTGGGATCTGCAGGAAACCTCAACATTCCCTGCGAGCCGGGAATTGCAAAACAACCCCACATGGGAAATGCAGACACGCGGTGCTGGCGCAGCAAGATGTTCTCCCTGGCAGCTGCTGCCCATAACTAATGTTTTTATGGATTTTCCAGCTGCTATCAGGCTCCTTTGAACATGTCAGAGGCCCTCGGGGTAGCACTTGTTGTTCCCAAGAGTGTGGCTGAGGAAGCCTTGGCTCAAATCCAGGCAGTCTTTGGCAGTGCAGTGTACCCAGGGCTGTCCAAAACGTGGATGTTTGCATTCAGGAGCAGTGGGAAGTTTATTAGGACATGCAGGTCTGCTGTGTTTGAGGCAGCACGAGGCAGCCACCTTGTCTGGAGAATAAACACTCCCAGCCACAGAGTCATGCTGGAAGAAATCCCTTGCATTTGTTCTGTCACCCTTCTCTTTTGCCTTGAAGTATAAACTCATTGTTTGGGGATTAAGGGGTGCCAGAAATGACAGTTGCACTTCTCATTTCTAATATTTAGACAAGTCTGTCTTTTGCCAGTTGTCCAGTCGCTCCTTTGCTTGTTAAATCTTGTCATTTTCTTTGGCTGCTGGAGGATGTTGAAGGATGTGCTTGGAAGGATTTGTAAAGACATTCGGATTTGCCTTCTTGTCACCTTAGGTTGTGGATGCTGGATTAAAGCACATTTCTGTTCTGTTCTTCTCCTCAATTTTGAAGTGCACAATCTGCTTTTATATAGTTTCTGAAGGCAAAAGCCCTACCCAAGGCAATTTCCTTCCTTTTTTTGAGTGTTACTCAAAAATCTTGTGTCTGAAAGGTTTGAGCTTGCCTGGCTGATGATTATTCTTTGAAATACACACCTAGAGAAAGAGGTGATGAGAGGCCTTTGCTGCTGAAGCCTGTCCCACACCATGGGGTTGCAGCAAGAGCCTCTCTTTGGGTTCAGAGTGGGAGAGCAGTTGGCTCTTGACAGTGGGAGCAGGGGGAGGAAGATGCAGAAAGACCTGGAGGAAGCAGCATCCTCTCAAACCTCCCCTGCTTCCTGGAACCCATGTGCCCCAGCACGGCCCGGCCAGAGGCACTGCTGGGTTGGACCCCTCCAGAGACTGGGCTGTAGATGCTTTTCTCACAGCATTAATGCCACTCCTTCAATAATCAGGGTGGAAGAGGGCTCTGTGAAGGATGAATCCAACTTCCTTCAGGAAGGAATGAGGCAGGGAACTTCAGACAGAAGGAGTTTGGCCGCCGGTGTCACAGTCGCGCTCCGGTTTTCACTCTCTCGACCTCAAACCTGACCCCTCACTTTGCTGCCTCCCCCAGGCCTCTCTGGAGCTGGCAAGACAACCATTGGCTTTGCTCTGGAAGAGTACCTGGTGGCTCATGGCATCCCGTGCTACTCCCTGGACGGTGACAACGTCCGGCACGGCTTGAACAAGAACCTGGGATTCTCTGCCCAGGACCGCGAGGAGAACATCCGGCGCATCGCCGAGGTGGCGCGGCTCTTCGCCGACGCCGGGCTCGTCTGCATCACCAGCTTCATCTCCCCCTTCACCAAGGTGAGTTCTGGGAGATCCCAGAGATCTTCCTGCTCTCTTCTCAGCTTCACCTCGGGCGATGAAGGCGGTTTTTGGAGAGGGTTTCCTAAATCCACCGTCGGATGCTTCGTTCTCGCCGCTGACACGCAACCGCACGCGCTCAGTGTTTGGAGGGCAGTGACCTCGCTGGATAAATTCAGTGTTGCAAACTGATGGAAAGCTAAGAGGAGTGTAAGATCTCCCTGCTATTAACTCCTCAGAGGCAGAAAAGAGTCACAGAAGCAGCAGCCTGTCCTAGAGCTGTCACTGCTCTTCTGGAAGAAGATTTGACTGCGACTTTCACTTCCATAGCTGCTGTTATCAGGCTGATGCAAGCAGTTCCTTATTTTGTAGAATCAAGGAATCACTGAGGTTGGAAAAGACCTCTGAGATCATCATGTCTGACTGTTTCGACACAAGGCAGACAATTATTCACAATCTAAAGTGCTGCTGTCCTGCCAAATGAAAAGTTCTTGAGGTTTTGCATGGGAAAAGATGAAAACAGATTGAAGTTCTGGATTTTTACTTTTTTTTCTGAAGTATCTTTGAAAAGAAGGAGAGAAGTGAGATAAAAACCCCTTATTAGAACTAGTGTACATTTAATAAATCTGTAAGAGAGATTAATTTACTTGTGTCAAAATCCAGGGGTTTTTTTTTTTGCTGTAATTCAGATTTTTCCCATCTTTCTTCTAACAGGACCGTCAAAACGCACGGAAAATTCATGAGGCAGCTGGACTTCCTTTCTTTGAAATCTTTGTAGATGCTCCTCTAAATATTTGTGAAAGCAGAGATGTGAAGGGCTTGTACAAAAAGGCAAGAGCTGGAGAGATCAAAGGTATGGAGGAGTGAGATCTTATTTTCCCTTTTGCTTTCCAAAGCTTTGGATGCCTTGTCCTGGCAGTGCCACACACAGAGGTGGGTGGCTAAAGGCCCCTTGCAGTGCACAAGAGGATCCTGCTCTCCTACTCTTACTGCCACAAGTGTCACTCATTGTACCCAGCATGGTTGAATGCCCCCTGACTGTTTGCATAGTGTTCTTGGCCCTAAGGCAGTGACTATTCTATTAAATAAATTTAATTCTGGGGGTTAATTGTCCGTAGGATTCACGGGGATTGACTCAGAGTATGAGAAACCCGAAGCTCCCGAGCTGGTGCTGAAAACAAACATTGCATCTGTGTCTGAGTGCATCCAGCAGGTCGTGGAGCTCCTCCAAGCACAGGTGGGTCACTGCCACCTCACCATCACTGGCAGCTTTGGGACCCTGCTCTGGGACATTGCCTTTTTGGTAAGAACCAGCGTGTTGCAAGTGCTGCCTGTCCCTGTCTTTCAGAACATTGTGCCCCAAGGCTCAGTCAAGGATGTTCTGGAGCTGTTTGTGCCTGAGGATAAAGTCAGCAGTGTCCGGGCTGAGGCAGAGAAGCTGCCAGCACTGGAGATCACTAAGGTATTGTCACACACAGCTTCTGACACTGTTTAGCTGCTCCAAGGGTGGGAGCTTCCAGGAGGATGTTGCCAGATGTTGCCTCTGATGGCCCTGACCTTTTGTGGCTGAGCTGAGGTGGGATCCTGATCCTCAGCCATTTTCTGCCCTGTGCTGCAGAGTGTCAGTCTCCTCTGCTGTGTTCATACAGCCCCACAAATTCAAACTGCCAGAGGGCAGGGTCAGATGGGAGATAGGGAGGCCCTGGCACAGCATGCCCAGAGAAGCTGTGGCTATCCCTGGAAGTGCCCAAATCCAGGTTGGACAGGGCTTGGAGCAGCCTGGGATAGTGGAAGGTGTCCCTCCCCGTGGCAGGGGTGGAACAAGATGGGCTTTAAGGTCCCTTCCAACCCAAACCATTCTGGGATTCTAATTTGTGCTGGGAAAGTGTGTGAGTCTGGCTTGAAAAGCCCCGAGCTACGCCCCCCATGTCTTTCTCCCCCTTATGAATGTCCTGTATTTGAAGCAAAACAAAATGGTTTCAGCAGAAGGAAAGGAAAAGCAGCCTCTGAGCGTGACATGGTGACAGGAGTGTGACAAGTGTGACCCCTTTGGGTTTGTTTTGCAGCTGGATCTGCAGTGGGTGCAGGTGCTGAGCGAAGGCTGGGCCACTCCTCTGACAGGATTCATGAGGGAGGCAGAGTACCTGCAAGTGCTGCACTTTGACACCCTGCTCAACGGTATGGATCCCCTGTGTCCTCCTGTCCTGCCTCCTGGCACACCCCAGGGCTCCTGAAGGTGGCCAAGGTCACCCTGCTGTGGCCACAGCCCTGGCTCACAGCTCTGACATCCCACACGGTGCTGCTCAAACCTTCAGGGACTTGTTGTGTGCCTCTTGTCATGCTTGGCTGTACCAGGGTAAATAAAGATGCAAACCCAAAGCCAGGGAAGCAGGGAGGCTGCCAGGCTGAGCTGGAGGTGGGAGGAGAAGGCAGCTGCTTCTAGGAAACAGGAGCAGAGCCTGGTTTTGCCCCCTACCCCATTTCCCTGCTTCTCCAACATGGTAGCTTGAAGTAAATCTGATTTATCTATGCATTAGCAGCCTGTTCGAGGTGCTTCATCCCTGGAAGAGGCAAAGAGGGTTCAGGTGATGACCATCCACAGCTGAGACTGGGGCACAGCTGTTTCCACCCTGTTCCTCAGCTGTGGATGCTGTTGCTGTGACTTCACCTGCACATGGGGTGCTAACTTTGGGGTTTGTAGACCTGGCAGTGATCTCTGCCTTCAGGGATCTGGGTGAGCAAGTCCCTTTGAGCCTTGCATGCCTTCTAGGCAATCCTGTGGTCCCACAGGGCAGTGAGCTGCTGCTGTTGCTCACATGTGAGCACCATGCAGCCGAGGCAAAGGCCAGGACTGCTCACTTTGCACTGAGGGAATGTCTGTGTGGGGGCTCTGCTCCCAGACACACCATAGCCTTTCACCTCCTGCCCAGTGTGCAAACAGCATTCAGAAGCACATGTCCCTGTTATCAGAGACTCCTCCATGGTCTTTGAGCTGCCTGATGTGCCTGGGGAGGTCGCAGAGTGCCCTGGGATGGCCACGTTGCTCCAGAGCCCTGCACTTTGTGCCGGAGGCTCCTCCCAGAGCGTGTTTGGTTTTGGGGTGTCCCCCCAAACCTGCCAAGATCCCTGAGCACATCTCCTCTGAGCTCTGTGGGCAGGTGTTCAGGGTTTGTAGAGCTCTGTGGGGAGCAGGGACAGAAGCCAGGAGAGCAGCTCTGCAGGGGGATGAGCTTTCTAGAGCAAGATCTACGTTAGCAGAGGGCAGCAGCATCGGTCCCTGGTGCTTCCACAGGGGTCTCCAAACCCAGCACTGGTGTGGTCAGGCCCTCAGGGTGACATCTGAGTGGGAAAGAGAACTCCAGGTGCTCCTGGACAGGCTTTGGGAAGTGGTGGAGGGTTCCATCTCATGGTGCTGAGGCTGGGGCACTGCTGAGGAGAGGCTTGAGCCTGCTCTTCCCAGAGCCATCGGTGCAGCCCTTGTGCCCTGTGCTGGCTGATGGCTTGGGCAGCCCCCGTGATTTTTGGGGGCACTTGTTCAAGCCAGGAAATCCCTCCTGGATGCCCCAGCAAGTGGGTGATGTGCTTTGTGTAGGGCCACCAGGAAGGGGGGTGGATCTGCAGCAATGCACCAGCAACCTGTGAGTGTTGGGAGGAGTGACAGTGACAGTGACAGTGACAGTGGCAGTGGAGGTGTTGGACCACACTCCATGTGAGGCTGTGGCAGCACCCTGGAGGACCATGACCACACCAGCAGGAGCTTTTAAATGCTTTAAGTCTTGAAATGGTTTCTGTAAGGTGCCCCTGAGTGTTAATTATCTTCATTTTGTTTGTGTTCTCCCAGGAAAGAGGCGCTTGGTAGCTGGTATGTATGGAACTGTTCTCAGGCTCTGCACAAATAACCACAATTGAGATTCTTTTTGGCTATAATTTTGTGAGATTCACCAAAAAAACAACGAGAAAAAAACCCCATGAAATGATTATGAAATTATTACAGCCATGGCCCGTTTATGATCCAGGCAGTTCTGACGTGGCCCGACACACCCCGTGTCCCAGGGACCAGTCTGCACAAAGATCCCAGTTGTGTAATTTGGTAATTACCTGCACTGGAGTGATCTTTTGTTACCTCTCCATCCTGCATTTGGAAATGGAGCCCAAAGATCCTCGCTTTCAGCAGCATTTGTTGGTTTCATAATGCAGCTTTTTTTCCCTGCACTGGCTTCACTGACTGATCATTATTAATATGATTTCAATGTATGAAGTTGATATTGATTGGATCCCATGTGAATATAATTATGATTATTCATGACAATTGCTGCCTGGCAGATGAATGATACCCAGTCGTGAATTTAAAGTAAATGCAAATATTTTAATAAAAATAAAAGTAAAAATCTATTTCACAGTCAAAATCCTCAAATTAAGACTCTCAAGGGTCCCAACTGATTTCAGTCAGATCAGAACAAATTGAATCAGTGATTTGTTTGTGACTGGAAACCCATCAAAGAGACTAATTGTCCAGTATTAACATTGGAATATCCAGGGAGAAATGGGAGGACCTCGGTGGAACACTGAGAAATTGGGAGAGTTGGGTTAAAACCAACATGATTTCAAGCTATTTCGGGACAACATTGAAATTAGAAACGATGTGTGCCCTTACAGACTCACACAGAGAACAGATTAAACATGGGCAGTGCAGAGATGTAAAAGGAGGAGGAGTAGCGGTATAGAGATAGCCAGGAAAAAACCCCAAAAATAAATAAAACCCAAATTAAAACTGAGTGTGGTGGAAGAGGCAGCCCAGGAAGGGTGCAGGGAATGGGGTTCTCCAGGGAACACCAGACTGGAGCCATCTCCACAGAGCTGGTTCTCCTGGAGGAAAAGGCATTTTCCAAGCACACTGAAATTTTTCAACTATCCAGGGTTGCATTTTGCAAACACATTGAAATTTTTCACCTTCACAAGCAGCTAACGAAGGAGAACCAGGGAAGGGGAGCGTGCAGGAACTAATGAGATGCTCCAGGTGTCTTGGAGACATCCCTGGCCCTTGGATAAGGAGAACCAGGGAAAGTGAGAATGCAGGAGCTAATGAGATGCTCCAGGTGTCTTGCAGACATCCCTGGCCCTTGGATAAGGAGAACCAGGGAAGGGGAGTGTGCAGGAGCTAATGAGATGCTCCAGGTGACTTGGAGACATCTCNAGGGAAGGGGAGTGTGCAGGAGCTAATGAGATGCTCCAGGTGACTTGGAGACATCTCTGGCCCTTAGATTGGAGCTTTTACATCCCGCTAACATCATTGTTCATTAGCAGCGCAGAGAAAACTGCTGCAATGACTGATTTCCCACGAAAACCTCCGTTTACTGCTCTCCCGGGGCCGGTTAAAATCCTTCTCCGGTGTTAAACCCCTCCCCTCCGAGGGCTGTGAACCGGAGCATCCCCGCGGTGCTGCCTGTGCCGGAGGGCGCTGAACTCCTCTCCTTCGTCTCTCCGCAGACGGCGTGGTGAACCTGAGCATCCCGATCGTGCTGCCGGTGTCGGCGGAGGACAAGCAGCGGCTGGAGGGCAGCGCGGCGCTGGCTCTCAGCTTCCAGGGCCGCCGGGTCGCGGTGCTGCGCAGCCCCGAGTTCTTCGCGCACAGGAAGGAGGAGCGCTGCGCCCGCGTCTGGGGCACCACCTGCCCCCGACACCCGCACATCCAGGTGGGGCGGGCCCCTCCCTGCCCCTCCCGTGGGCAAGGGATGGAGAAATGAGCTTTTCCAAGGTTTTGAGGTCCTATCTGTGCTTCCAGCCCAGCTCCGTGATGGGAAGCAGCCCATCCCGAGCAGGCAGGACTGGATTTTTTTGGCTCTTCCCTGCGGGCAGCCGACAGGGTTGTTATGGTTTTACAGCTCCTCTCTCCCCACTTAGTCTGTGGCAGCACAAGGAGCATCATCCGTCGGAAAGGGAGAGCTCCGGGCTCCACACAGTGACTTGAGCTTTCTGCTTCCAAAGGCTGCAGCTGTGGTGGCTCTTTCCCCTCCCTTAAAATGCCTCGTTTAATTCATTAGCAGCAGGCTCATTCCTCCTGCGTGTTCCCAGGAGGAAAGAGCAAAGAGGGAGGTGCAGGAAGGTCTTGTGCCTTCCTGCAGACTGCTGGCTGCCAGAGGAGCCCAGCACCCAGCTGGGGGGACTGGGGGGCTGCTGCCCCACTGGCTGAGGTTTTGCTGCCCATGACACTCAGTTCACCTGGTCACTGCAATGAAGTTTTCCACCTGACAGGAGGGAAGGTCATCCTGCAGTGGGGTTGAGCCTCACACTTTTCAAAGGAGGCTGGGAGAGGGAGAGGGAGGAGTGTGCTGTCCCCTGTGCACTGAAGGTGTGTGTGATTCCCAGATGGTGATGGAGAGTGGAGACTGGCTGGTTGGTGGAGACCTGCAGGTCCTGGAGAGGATCAAATGGAACGATGGGCTGGACCAGTACCGCCTGACCCCGCTGGCTCTCAAGGAGAAGTTCAGGGAAATGAATGCTGGTGAGTGCCCTGGGTCACACCAGTGACTGGGCTCTTCCTGCCCCACCAGGCCTTGGTGGGATCTAGGAGTTGCTCTCAAGCTCACAGCACTTCCAGGGGGCTTCTGGATGCTCCCAAAATGGGGCTGTTTGGAGGGGTGGGCTGTAAAGGGGACTCAGGGAATGGCATGAAGTGACAGAGGGTCTCCTTGGTTAGGGCAGTGTTTGTGATGGGCTCAGTGGGGCTGCTCTGAAGGCTGGGAAGTGCTGAGCATCCTGCTCACGTCCCCCCTGGCAGGTCAGATCCTCCCTGCACTGACATTCTTGGCCTTCACACCTGGGGCACAACTTAGGTGTCTCTTCCCAGCTCTCTGTGCCACAGGATCCCAGAATGGTTTGGGTTGGAAGGACTTTAAAGCTAATTGTAGGATCATCCGTGGATGGCAGGGAGAGGGAACTCTGCAGAGCTGAGTCATTCTAGAACACGTGGGTTTATTGCAAGGGTGGTGGGTAAAAAGGGCCTTTTGCCTTCAGCCACCAGCCTGGGCTGAGGGAAGTCCCAAAGAGAGAGGGAGAGAGAGAACAAGAGGATGAGAGGTAAGAGAGGAGAGAGCAAGAGAGCCAGAGAGAGGTGGCAGGAGTCAGAGCACAGGGGAAAAGCTAAGAGAGGGCCAGAGAGAGGAAGAGAGCTAGAGAGCAAGAGAGGAGCAGAGTCAGAGAGAGTGAGGTCTTTGTTACAATACATTATATCTCCTTTTGTGTTGAATATTCTAATTTACACTAACCAACCAGTACAAGACACAAAACCCTATAGAATCTACATACAGCCTATAAGAACTACTACACTACCATACTGTGTTATATTTTAAACTCTAAAAACTACTCTTTAGACTATTCTCTTTTGCTACATTGACCTTTGGATTCCTCAGCCAGCAGAAGGGTGTTGTTCAATCAAAAGGGATTCTCCTTCAGCTGGCTGGGCTATTGTTTTCAGGTTATATAGTAACTAAGGCTCAGTATCCTACAACTCAAAGCAAGCTTTCATTTCTATTTTGATTATAGGTTTCATATTTTCAGAATCTTTTGCTAAGCAATCATATTTATAAGGTTTCCCTGATTCATCTTCCCCAACAGCTAATCCCGTTCCACCCCCTGCCACGGGCAGGGACACTTTCCACATTCCCAGGTTGCTCCAAGCCCCATCAAATGCCATCCCATGAGGCTGGCAAGGGTCAGACACCCACCCTCACTTTGAGGAAAGAGCACTGGCCCCCCTGAAGGTGCCACTGAGCTTGGGGAGGTGACAGATCACTTCAGACATCAGTGAAGGTGTCCAGTGCTGTGCACAAACATTGCAGGACAGCTGATAGGGCTGAAATCAGCCCCAAAAGAAGGAAGTGCAGTGAAAATAACCTCAGCAGGGGAATGTGTGTGTGTGAAACACAGCTGAGCTGTTCAGGGCTTTGCTCATGTGGAGATGGGACACACACAGGTCTGTGATGGCTGAGACAGGACACACACAGGTCTGTCACAGCTGAGACTGGACTCACACAAGTCTGTCACAGCTGGGACAGGACACACACAGGTCTGAGACAGGACACACAGGTCTGTCACAGCTGAGACTGGACTCACACGGGTCTCTCAAGCTGTGTGGGAGCTCAGAGTGTGGCAAAGAGCCCCATGACCCCCTGCCCTTTCCCTTGCAGACGCCGTGTTCGCCTTCCAGCTGCGCAACCCAGTGCACAACGGGCACGCGCTGCTGATGCAGGACACGCGGCGCCAGCTCCTGGAGAGGGGCTACAAGAACCCCGTGCTCCTGCTGCACCCCCTGGGGGGCTGGACCAAGGATGATGATGTCCCTCTGGAGTGGCGCATGAAGCAGCACGCGGCCGTGCTGGAGGAGCAAGTCCTGGACCCCAAGTCCACCATCGTGGCCATCTTCCCCTCTCCCATGCTCTACGCCGGCCCCACGGAGGTAACTCAGCCCTTGGCTGCTCAGCAGGGCAAGGCAGGAAGGCTGTCCATGGGGGTTGTGCTCCCAGCCTGGCTGTGCAGCTGTGGGAAACCCCAGGAAGGGGGCTGGAGCTGTGGCCTCACTCTTGGCTCCCTGCGTAGTTTGCCAGCGCTTGGTGCTGCAGCATCTCCCCACAGAGCCTGGCTCTATCAGCTCCCATCCTCTCCTGGGCTGGGGAGGGCTGGGGAGAAGGGCCAGAAACAGGCTTCACCTTTTTCTGGCAGGCAGAAACGTTCATTTGTTTGCCCCCAGGGGCACACACAGGTCTGCCATTGCTGAGACAGGACACGCTGTTTCCCTTCTGTCCCTAAATCAGCGGGATGAAAGGGGCAGATGCTGAACCTCCCCTTTCGTGTGCGGGGGGGCACCACTTTGGCACACTGAAAATTCAAACTGCAACCTCCGTTTGCCACCAGATGAGACCCAGCCCTGTGGGTTTGTTATCTTATTCTCTGTTAGAGCTGGGATTAAATGCTCGAGAGATGCAGTTTGTGTTCAGACTCAGATGTTTATTAATTCTTATCTATAGCACAGACTCATAAGTTGTGAGTTCTAGCTAACAAAGTGAAAAATGGCTCTGTCTCTAACTCTTTCCAAGGTCTTTTAAGCACAAACTGTCCAATTATAAAATGACACCTAGATTATTTTTACTTTTAACCCAATAACCAGACACCTGTGTCCCACAATGTGGATTTTTCTTCCCAATTACAAAACACCACCCAGAGCCATGAAGAAGAAGGTGAAAAAGAAGGACTTAACCTATGCCCTAAATCTTCCATCTTGCTTTATATATATATTACTATCTTCTAAAAGCTTAAATTCTAAGTTTTCCACCTTGTGGTATCACACACTTCCATTCAAACCACACACCCACAATCCCAGTGCTATCACAATAGCACTCAGGTGAAACGCAGTGCTCTCTTGAGGGTCAGAAAGTCTAAAATTCTCAGCGCCCACGGTTCCAACACCCCCCCAGTTCCCACGGGATCCCCAGGCCCTCAGTCCCTGTGTCCCTCCCTGCAGGTGCAGTGGCACTGCCGGGCCCGGATGGTGGCGGGAGCCAATTTCTACATCGTGGGGCGGGACCCGGCAGGGATGCCCCACCCCGACACCAAGCAGGACCTGTACGAGCCCACGCACGGCGGGAAGGTGCTGAGCATGGCCCCCGGCCTCACCTCCGTGGAGATCATCCCCTTCCGTGTGGCTGCCTATAACAAGCTCAAAAGAGCCATGGATTTCTACGACCCCAAAAGGTAACGCAGCAGCAGCGTTGTGGTTCTTTCAGGACATGGGGTTTGTGGGCTTGCAACTTTGCAGGGGACAGGGAAAAGCCATCTTCCTCCCAAGGGGAGGAATGGGGAGAGGACCTGGGAAAACCACCCGTGTTTTCCTCCAAGAGCTGTTCCCAGGTGCCACATGAAACTCAAGATGCCACCAGGGAGGAAAAGCAGCGCAGGCTGGGGGGCTGAGGGGCAGTAGAAACACGGCCTCCCACAGCTGGGAAGGGTTTTATGTGTGTTATGGACACTCCTGCTCCTCTGGGAACCCTGGGGGGTGGCTCAGGCCAGCTGTGCTGATGTCACCTGTCTCTGTTTCACACAGGCACGAGGATTTTGACTTCATCTCAGGAACACGCATGAGGAAGCTGGCTCGGGAAGGGGAAAACCCCCCGGATGGCTTCATGGCCCCCAAAGCCTGGAAAGTCCTCACCACCTACTACCAGTCACTGGAAAAAAAGAATTAACTCCTCCTCCTCCTCCCTAGAAATACCTGTATTAAGAGTGAGCAATGATCAATTGATTCCCTGTGACACAGATCACTTGGCATGACCCTGGGATTTTCCTACCTGGGTCAGAATGTTTTTTACCAATCAGAAATACTTTGAGCCTGATCCTTCTCCCCCTAAAGCTGCTGGGAGTGTCCCCATGGAGCTGGAAGGGATGGGGAGCAGGCCCTTTGTTCCTGCTGGTGCCAGGATGTGCCAGCGGGATTGTTGTGGTGCTGCCAGGGCCTCACAGCAACTCCCAGTGCAGAGGGGGGGCCTCAGACCAGGATAGATCCTGCCTGTGCCCTGCCTGGAGCAGAAATGAACGAGTGCCTTTCCATGTTGTGCCTTAGACAGTTTTTGCTAATTAACAGCAGAATCTTTTTAATGCCCTTTTTTAAAAACGGACTTTTTAACATCACCTGTGACTGCCACCAGTTCCTTGTGGCTGAGCCAGTTCCTCGCTGCCTCCTTTGCTTCCTTGCTCTTGCTTGACCTATTTGGTCAAACAAATCCTGGGCTGAGCATTCCTGTTGCTCCAAGTTCAGCTGTCTGTGAGACTGTGCCATGGTGATCCCTGCACTCACAGCCCAAAGGGGGAACCTGTCCTGGCAGGTACCATAAAGCCCTGACATCCCTGAGAAAGCTCTGGACAGCAAGGAAAAGTCAGGGACGCTGTCACTGTGCTTTCAGGTGTCCTCCCACGTGGCAGGATGGAATCCCCTCTGCCCACACTCCTCCCATCCCAGAGGCAAATCCAAGGCAAAACAGCAAAGACACAGGGCGAGGTGGCTTTGGGGAAGCAGCTGAGAGGAGGCTGCAGCTCCTGCCCCTCGTCCACACCTGTGTGGGCACAGGTGACCTGATTAACTCCATGTCTGTGGGATGGGGCCGCTGGGGACAGGCAGAGGATGGCAGGACAGCCCTTGGATCCCCCAGCCCTGCGGGGTGCTGGTGCTGAGCCGAGAGCCAGGTGCTGCTCCCAGCTCTGGCTGTGGAAAGTTACCCCGGACTTTATCTCCTTCCCCACCCTCATCCCGCCATGGACTTTGCCTGTGCCGTGCCTGAGGCTTTTCCGCTGACTCGGTGGCCTCCGGCGGGACAGAGCAGTGACACAACAGCGGAGCTTCCCCTGTGCGCTCCCGGGGCCGCCTCCCAGGGCCGGGGCTGGTCCCGCCTCGCCTCCGCAGCTGCGAGGGGTCAGCACAGGAGAACAGCCAAGCACTTGGTAGTGACAGCAGCGGCCTCACTCCATGGTTTTTGCACCTGGCAGCTGCCTCAGGACCCGTGGGGATGTGTTCCCAGTGAAGGGCAACCACCTTCCTCTCTGCTTGTGCTCCAGTTTTAATTCCACACTCAGCAAAGCCAACCCACTCCTACTTGTGGTGCGGGGTACTGTGAGCTACAGGCTCTGCTGTGGCCAGGGCAGTGTCCAGGCCTTCATCTGTGACTGGAAAATAACTGGCAAAAGGGCTTTGGGGTAGTTTTTTTAAGTCTTTTTTTTTTTTTTAATATTTGGAGCAAAGCTGTGTTTTACCCCAAGGAAAATGCTGCCACCTCCGTGGGAGCTGACAGTGCAGCAGCCTCATCCAGCCAGGCCCTGTGGCAGGAAGCAATATTCCCATTTAGGATTTTTAAGGAGTGAAACAGCACTGTTGCTGCTCATCATAAAATAATCCAGTGTTGAAATCTGCCCCCCCCAGTAAATCCAGGTGGTCACAGCAAAACACAGATGTTGTATCATCATTTTAAACCAGCATAGTGTCCTGATTACCTCTGATTAAAACACATGGGCTGGGGGGGTTTGTAGTCTATTTATTAAAGACGTGAGACTGGAATTTGTACTTCAACTGATGCATCTCATGATTTAATATATTCTGAACTCGATACTCTGTGAAACACTCGCTTTTAGTACAAATAAATATTTATATGTGCAAGTAGCTCTCACTTGGTGATTTTTGGGTGGAACTTTTGCTGGAGACTCGCTCAGCCTCGGCGATGCTGTGCTGGAGCAGCTGTCCCTGGAGCTCTGGGAGAGGGACCAGGCTCTTCCCCCCTTCAGAGAGGCTGGATGGGATGCTGAGGGCTGGACCAAGCCTCTGGAGCCATGGAATTAAAGCGGCCACATTCCAAACCACACTGCTTCCGCAGCCTTTCGAGGAAGCTGCCCGAGGGTTTGTGCTTTGACAAGGACTCCCACAGCAGCAGCAGGAGTAGACAAGTACAGGAGAGTTCCTGGAGAAGTGGGAATTGCACTCCAGCTGCAGTAAGTGCCCCCAGGAGCAATCAGAAATAACTCCTTGTGCCTCCTCAGTCAGCCCCTGATGAGTTCGGGGCAGGAGGGAAAGGCAGCTCCGGGCAGCAGTGCCCAGGCTGGGTTTTGGGGACACAGGCAGGAGATCAGAGCTCAGGCAGTGACCAGAGGCTGCCCCCGGGTTTGTTCCCGCTTCCGTGATATTAAACCCTCCTGAGGACACATTTCACACTCAATTAACGCCAATTAACACCTGCCTGCGCTGGGGTTTTACCAAGCAGAAGGCGCTGCAGGAGCAGCTTCCCAGGCTGGCATTCCTCAGGGGGAACGAGCCCCGAGCGGGGCGGGGAGCGCAGGCGGTGAGAGCGGGGCCCTGAGCACAGCCCGACAACTTCCCGGCCACAGGCGCCATCCCAGCCCTCCCAGCGATCCCAGGGCAGTGGCACTAATGGCAGGTTTAAGGCAACTCACGGAATCCCAGAATGGTTTGGGTTGGAAGGGAGCTCAGAGACCACCCAGTGCCACCCCTGCCATGGGCAGGGACACCTTCCACTGTCCCAGGCTGCTCCAAGCCCCACAGTCCAGCCTGGCCTTGGACACTGCCAGGGATCCAGGGGCAGCCACAGCTGCTCTGGGCACCCTGTGCCAGGGCCTGCCCACCCTGCCAGGGAACAATTCCTGCCCAATATCCCATCCAGCCCTGCCCTCTGGCAGTGGGAAGCCATTCCTTGTGTCCTGGCACTCCATCCCTTGTCCCAAGTCTCTCTCCATGTTTCCTGTAGCTCCTCCAGGCCCTGGAAGGCCACAGTGAGCTCACCCCAAAGCTTCTCCTCTCCAGGCTGAACACTCCCAGCTCTCGCAGCCTTTCCTCCCAGCAGAGCTGCTCCATCTCTCTGCTCATCCTGGTGCTTTCTCTGGACTCATTCCTGGATCCCAGGCTCACCCAGAGGCAGCACTGGGCACTCATCCCTGGCACTAAAGTGACTTGTGGGATTAACATCCCAGATCCCAGACTTTTTCCATTTCCATAGCCCAGCAGTTCTGCTGTGCCCAAATTCCTGCACCCTTGTGTTAGACCATTGTCCATCTCCCGTTGCTTTGTGATACGGGAAGAAGTTTAAGCAATTATTTCATTATTTTTATCCTCTCTCTCCCCTTTGGTTTTAAGATTAAATTGGGACAAACTCAGCCCTGCTGCATCACCCAGCCTGCATTCCAAAGGGCAGCACAGCAGGGAGCAGGCTGAGCTTGAGGGACACTGTCACCAGCCCCTGACACTGTGTCATGGCAGGGCTCCAGCCCTCCTTATTTCACTTTATTTTCCTTTGCAATGCATTTGGTTTTACATCGTTCTGTGCCTCCAACGTTTCCCTCCCCTCACAGGCAGCAGAGCTGTGACACAACATCCCACCCCTGGGCTCTGAACAATTAATTCCCTTTACAGACTTGGGGTCAATTACTGCACAATTCATAGCATTACATGAAAAAACTTCAAGCTCTTGACTATCTCTGACTATAACTTCACAAAAAAAAAATAAAATTTGCCACTCACATTTGTAACCCTTGGCCTTTATCGCAACAGAACTTTACAAGAATTCACCAGAACTGGTACCAGCAAGGACAGCACGTTGCTAAACCACATCAATAAGCCCAAAACCCATTTCCTCCTCTTTAAATTCACAGGTCTGAGCATGGGGCAGAGTCAAACATCACACAATGTCCCCCCTGTGCCTCAGGGTAGTGACACTTCAGGGGAGGGTGCCACGGTGAAGCTTGCAGAGATGGAGGGAGAAGCAAGTCCTTGGGACAGTGCACAGGAGCTCAGAAAGCTCAGGCTCCAGAGAGCTCAGAGGATGTGGGGCTTTAGGAAAGAGCAAGTGGGATTCTACTCTAACTGCTCACAGCAAGGGAAAACCAAAAACAAAATCAGCCTTCATTTAAAAAGCCTTCAAAAGCAGAATTCATAAAAAAATTAGAAGTATTCAAACATTCTTACAGAGTAGTTTACTATCTTGATTAAATGGCACCAGATTTCAAGTGGTCATGTGGAAGAAAAATCAGTAGCATTTCAAATGTTGCTTTGTTCTAGGAGCAGTTTCTATCCTGACATTTGCTGCTAAAAGGTACAAGTGGACTGAGTATTGAGGAATCTTTCCCTTATATGCAGCTTCTGATTTGGTTTGCTTCAGGAAGTAGAAAAGATTTTCCATACTCAAGTTATCTACAGATTATGTCTATATATAAAAAAAAGTGTGGCTATGTACAGGTCCTGCACTCACACACCCATCTGTACACACACAGCCCGTGCCAGGTCCTGCCCCCTGGCCCACCCACTCCTGCTGGAAGGCTCCAAGGGATCCCCAGGGACAACAGGCAGGCACTCGCTCTTGGTCTGGGCTGAATTGTTCCACTCATGATCTCTGCTTCCACTTCCAGTTGGAATTGCAATAACTTAGAGGTTGTTGTTGTATAAAAACGATTCCAGGAACAGAACTCCCTTTGCCACCCCTGCTCCCACCCTCTGACACTGGTTTTTGCTAACTGATTACAGAAGTCAAACTAAAACACATCAGGAACTGCAAACACACTCTTTTGTCCTAATCAAACACGATCTCCATGGCCAGGTTCTGCATGGAGACGTCCTTGGATTTCCTCATCTTCTCGATGGCCCTGTGGAGATCCTGCTGCTGCACGGGCCGGATCTCATCTTCATCATGGCTGGGCAAAGAGAGAACAGCCAGGTGAGGCTCCAGGGCTGTGTGACAGCTGTGCCAACCCCTGCAAACAGCAGCTCTGACATTGATCCAGCTGGAATCCCAGAACCACCGAGGCTGGAGAACCCCTCCCAGCCCACGGAGTCCCAGCTGTGCCCAATGCCCACCTTGTCCCCAGCCCAGAGCACTGAGTGCCACCTCCAGCCCTTCCCTGGACACCTCCAGCCATGGGCACTGCAAACCTCCCTGGGCAGCCCCTGCCAAGGCCTCAGCACCCTTTCCATGCACAAATTCCTGCTGCTGTCCAAGCTGAGCCTCCCCTGGCACAGCCTGAGGCCCTTTCCCCTTGTCCTGTCCCTGTTCCCTGGCAGCAGAGCCCGACCCCCCCTGGCTGTCCCCTCCTGTCAGGGAGCTGTGCAGAGCCACAAGGTCCCCCCTGAGCCTCCTTTTCTCCAGGCTCAGCCCCTTTCCCAGCTCCCTCAGCCTCTCCTGGGGCTTCCCCAGCTCCCTTCCCTGCCCTGGACACGCTCCAGCCCCTCAATGCACCCAGTATTGCTGCAGGTGTGGCAAACACCAGAGGGCTGTCCCAGCACTGTGTCAGCAGCACTGAAATCTGGCATTAACCAGTGCAGCAGCAGCACTTGGTGGCTCAGGCCACCTCCAGCTTGAGCACCTTGGAACAACCAAGGTGTTATTTTCGGAGCCAAAAGGAATAACAATAACTGAGTTGTGGTGGTGGGGGTTGTGCACAGTGGCAACTGTGCATGAACACAGGACTCTCCTGCTCTGTGTGCCCCCTCCCCAGTGGCAGGGGCAGCCAGGGGACACAGGGGGTGGCTGTGGGTGTGCAGGGCCCCACGTACACGTCCTCCTCGCAGGCGTTGTTGACGTACTCCCGCACGCAGAGCAGCGCCGCGTCCCGGCACATCTCCTTCAGGTCACTGCCCGAGAAACCGTCCGTCTCCTTGGCCACCTGCAGCAGGTCCACGTGGCTGTCCACCTGTGGGCACCTCCAGCTCAGGCCACGGATATTGCAAAGCCACTGGCAAGCAACACTCACCTCCCAGAGTTTTGACCCGCTCTGAGATCATTTAATGTTTTTGGGGAGTGAAATTATTCCCCTTTGAACTCCACGTGGTTCACCCCCCTACAGGAAACTGATGTTTCAGCTCATCAAACCCCACCCAAACTCCACACAAACCCCAGCCATGCCATTGGTGTATCCTGTACTAACCACACTCCTGCAGGAATGAACCTGGAAAAACTGGATCCCAGGAACAGTGACCCCTTTTCCAACATTAAGTTTCTCAGAACTCTGTTCTGGCATTCTGTCTGGACTCCTGTTCCTGCTTTACACAGCCCCAAACCAGGGAGATTTAGAGACAAAATAATGTGCCCAACTCAGTGCACTGGGTCAGGCTACACTCTGGCCAGCCAAGACCTCAGGTTTATTCCATCTTTTTATGGAATTTCTGATTCCTTTCCCACCACGTGCATCAGTATTTCCTTTTCAATAAGTTAAAGCCAAGGCAGGCTAATAAAAGGCTGAGATTCTGGGATGACTTCTTTCAAGAGGGAAACTATTCCATGGTTTAAGTCAGGCAAGGAAAAGGGAGGGCAGGACTCCCCTTGCCATGTGAAGTCTGGCCTTGAGAGATCCAATCCCTCCTCCTGTGGGATAACCCATACAGGCTTGGGTTTTTTTATCTCCCTGAAAATCTTATTTGTGTGGTTCCCTGCCAGATGCTGCCAGAGCTGCCATTTTTAGGCCTCTTCAAAAAATTTAAGTTGGTTTCACTCATAAAAGATATTTATTAGGCTGGAGCTGAGCCTGGAGGCACTTTGCAACATTCACTTGAAGGCAATTAGTGCTGCTGACTAAATTTGGGAGGAAGCTCTGATGACAGGGATCCCCTGTCCTGCCACAGACACTTCCAGGTGTGCTCACACCTCATCCTTCCCCTCTCCTCTGAAGGAAATTTGAGTTATGGATCAAGAGCAGCCCTGCCAAAGAAAGTGATTGCTCCTTGCTTGACTTGAGCTAAGAAAGAGATTAGGTGTCAGTATCTTCTCCCTGCTTCATTTGAGGGCTTGAGATTTCCTTCCCTGATCTAAACACGATTCACCTTCACCTTTTATAGAGAGAGAAATCTCTTCTCTTGTTAGAGAACAAGCAAATGGAGCCAGAGAAGTGGAGTCATTCTGCTCAGAGGGGGTGATTCACCACACAAGCCAAGGCTCCTGCTCACAAAGGAGCCAACTGCAGGGCTCTAATATCAGGCCACACCTACACCCACAAAAGATTCCCAGGAAATGCCCTGGCAGCTCATCTCAGCCTCACTGCAAGGCAGGCAATTATAGACCACAACTTCTGCAAGGCCAGAGCTGCACTGCTGGCACTAATGCAGCCATCAGCCCCCAACAGGAGGCTACTCACATTTTCATTCTTCAAAATCAGCTTCAGGATCGCCTCTCTTTGCTTCAGAGCCTGAAACAGAAGAGACTGAAGTTACCAGAGGACAAAAATAAACACTTGTGACATCCCAGGGCTTTCAGTTCCCTAAGTTCCCTCAACCAGGGCAGGTGACAGACATTGAGGAAACCTCTCTGATGGCAAATTCAGTTCCACAGGTGATGTTTGGGAAATTCTAAACCAGGTGAATCACACACTGTGTGTGAGGAGGTTACTGAGTCCTGAGCAGATCCTGCCTAGGAAGGTCAAACACAGGCAACAAAGACTAGAGTTTGTGCCTGCCAAACCTCACTTACATCATTAAAAAGGGGAAACACTCCCCCACAGATAATCTGGCAGCTGAACAGTTGCTACTCTGTCCCAAAACCCACTTCTGCCACTTCCCTCTGCTTTGCAGGTAATTTTTGATGAGTAATTCGGGCCCTTTTCATCTCCAAGTCAGTTATAAAATCTGCCAGCCTTTCACTCCTGCCTGTGCCTGCTCCCAATGCACAGCACACCAATTATTCCACCTTCAGTAAGAGTCAGGGCCAATCTGGGCTGATCACAAAGCAAGAGAAGCAGCAAGCTCATGGCAGGGCTGTAGTGGGGTAAGGAAAATCTGTTCCCTAAATGACACCTCCTGTAGTAACTCTGATCCTGGGACAGGGAGCCAATCCCTGTAATATCCCAGGGCACATAATTCATGCTTCTAATGATGGGGCTTGATAGAATGACACAACAAAGGGCTCAAATCCACATCCTTGTCCCCTGCTAACTCAAGGAGCAGTTGGAGATGAGGAAGGTGTGTGGAACAGGCCTGGAAGCACAGCAGTTCACAGGTTAGAAATGCTGTTTCCAAAGGGATCCACTCCCATGGAGTGAAAGTCACTTCCAACAACACAGGGAACACAACTCCTCTCTTGCACAATCAATAAGAATTTTACTCCTCCAGTTTGCTCTCTGAGTTTCAGCAAAAATGGATAATGATTTCTGTAGCCAGAGGGGAATTTCAACAGCCATGACTGAACTCCTGATAACACCAACACAAAAGTGTCTGGTGACACCACCAGGCATTTCAAGGTGACTGAAATACCTGGAAAAGGATGGCAAGAGCAACCTTTGGAGTAAGGACACCCTTGGGACAGCTGCCTAATGGACAAAGAACTTCATAACTGGGGCATAAATCCCAGACTCACAGAATGGTTTGGGTCCTAAAGACCATCACAGGCAGAACAAACCAGGTTTCCCACACTGTGTGGTGTGGAAAGGCCTGAGCAGAGCACAGTAACAAACCAGTGTGCAGCATCCAAACCTCTCCATTCCCAGAGAAGAGCAGGAGTGGGAAGCTCATGGTGCTGTTTCTCATGGTGTTGTTTGAGATAAAACACCCAAGAGACCAAAACTTCACCTTAAAAAGCCAAGTTGTGGACGTGCTCTAAAAACCCCTAAATGCAGCTGATCAGAATGCAGCATTCCCTGCAGGAAACCCCCCAGAGCTGTGGATCTGCTGGCTGGGGGGACAGGGCAGGCAGGACTTACTGGCTGGTTGATGTGGAAGCGAGTGGGCATCCTCCTCATGATGGCAGAGTCCAGGTCCTGGGGCCTGTTGGTGGCTCCCATGACAATCACCTGTGTGACACCAACAGACAGCACTGAAACCAGCTCTGGGAAACATCCACAGCCTGGGAATGTCAGCACCAGCCATGGGATCTCCCCCACTTCAGCATCATCATCAGTTTAAAGAAGTTACATAAAAGTTTCCTGGCAGGGATCTCAGCCAAGGGCAGCTGCAGAGAGCCCTGGTGCCACAAATAACACCTGGAGGGGAGATTTCTACACCAGTTCAGCTTGAAAATTCAACTCCCTGAGAAGGAACTTAGAACTTCTGCTTGTGATGTCACTTTTAGCTCCTGGTGGAAATCGAAAGGAGATGTTTCAGGAAGGTATTTAAAAACGTGGTGGTTTTGGGCTGTGCTGAAAAAAGAATCACAGAAGGTTTGGGTTGGAGAAGAGCTTAAAGCTCATCTTGTTGCAAGCTCTCCACAGGCAAGGACACCTTCCAGGAGACCACCACAGCAATGGGTTCACCTGGCAGCTTTCCCATGCACCCAAATGCTGTCTTTATTTTTTTAAACATTCCAAAAAGCATTCCACGACCTACAAGTCAGCATGTGTTAAATGTAAACCAGGACAGTGTTTACCTCCCTGGAGCACTCCAGCCTTTAATTCCAGAACAAATTTACTCCCCATTCACAGCAGCTTTGTTTCCCCATTTCTTACTCTAAGCTGTGTACATGGTAAACACCCACCAGCCAGCAGAGTGAAAAACGGCAGGGTGATTAATCTGGGCTCCGGGAGGGTGAGAAAACGGCAGGGTGATTAATGAATCCGGGCTGCAGGGGGTTTCCTGCCTTGCTCCTGCCTTTGGGCCGGGCCCAGCAGCTCCAGGAAGGCGGGCCAGCAGGGCTGGTGGCCCGGCAGAGTCACCCTGCCACCTAGAGGCACTGGGAATGCTGGCTCCGGGATGAGCCACACTTCTCCGGGAATTCTTTTCAGCCAAAAGGAACATTCTTCACCTGCCCCCAGTTCCTGCCACGCTCCAGATCCATCCTCAGCAGGTTTAGCCCACAGCTGAGCGTGGATTCCAGGTGGAATCAACAAATCCACCTCAACGCTTCCTTACAATTTCCTCCAGGCATTTGGGATTCTTCTTTCTCTTACAAAAGGCAAATGCTGCTCAACTCGAGAGACCTCAAACTGTCTCACTGCAGGGAATGAGTACTTTCCTTTGCTCCAAGGAATTGTCAGTGTAGTGGGAAAGAAAGGTAATACACTGTGCTTGGAAGCTGATATCAGTTTCCAGTGAAGGATTCATACCACTGGCTTTTTACTAACAGGAAGCTTTCACCCTCCTCAGTACACATATACCACTGTTTTTACTCATTTTGGGAAAAATCAGCTGAAAAACATCTTTAGCACAAGCTTGGGAGAGGAGGAAAAGCCATTTATGGAAAAATACACATTTAAAAGGCTTAAAATTTTCAACTTAGAGAACAAACATCCTGTTTAAGGGCTTTAAAGAAGATCATCCCAAGTGAGAGTTCAGAACCATGGCATGCAGGCTTTCTCCTACATTCAAGTCATTTAGAATCCCAGAATGGTTTGGGATGGGAGGAGCTTTAAAGCCCATCTGAAAATGCCACTTCTTGATGAAAACCAAAGTAACAAAGCCAAAAAACAAAGCCAATCTTCTCAGGAAGAATTATCAGTGGATACAACTCCCCTCATTCCCTGAAGTGCTGGGAATCACTGGCAGGTAAAGAGCCCTTTGGCAATCCCTGCTCCCAAGCAGCTCCAGGCCCAATATCCCAGCTGAGGGAATTGTCCCAGCAGCCTGAGGACTCACCTGGCAGTTGTAGTCAGTGTCCAGCCCATCCCACAGGCTCATGAACTGGGCTTTCATCATGGCTGTGGCCTCGTGGTCGGTGCTCGATCGGTTCCGCAGGAAGGAATCTGTGCCACAGGAGGGAAAGCAGCCACTGCCAACCCAACTCCCCACACCTGGGCTGCTCTCTGAGCTCATGAAGGCATTTTTAATCACCAGGGTCAGCAAACAACAAGTGCTGCTGAGGGTGAAAGCAGCAAAGTGGACTCTCCCCCACTCCTAAGCCCCCCTTTCAAAGGGCACTACATGTGCACCCATCACAGATTGCCCCACATCTTGTGCTCTGAATTTTCACCCTCCTGAATTCATGGAAAGCAGCCTCCCCTCCTGTTCTCCAGCCTCATGAAACCACTGCTCCAGAGCTCTCCTAAAACCACATTTTACTCCCCAGTATGTGCCCTGACAGCAGAGTCCTGAAGTGTATTTGTTGCTGGGTTTCCTTGTGAACCAAAAATAAGTAGAAACTTGTTTTACTTGTGAATTCCTCCACTACCACCAGGAAAAAAACCCACTGTTTTTCCTAATGTGCCACCATTCCTTTACAGTTCTATTTCTTTTACTGAGCCTTTCTTTAAGGAACAGATGACAGCAAATCCATACATCGCTGAACCTACAACTCAATGTCACTCTGCTATAGCTACTGATTAAAAAAAAAAAAAAAAAAAAGATTTTTACCTATTTCATCAATAAAAATGATGGATGGCTGGAGCTTTATGGCCAGGGAGAAGACAGCAGCAGCCAGTTTTTGGGATTCTCCATACCATTTATCCGTCAGCGTGGAGGGCTGCAGGTTGATGAACCTGCACCCGGCTTCCTTGGCCGTGGCTTTGGCAATCAGGGTTTTCCCACATCCAGGGGGGCCATACAGGAGGACTCCTGGAAAAATCACAGTGTTAATGCTCTGCTAGGACAGCCCTGGGGGTGCCCAGGCTCGAGTTTGATCCTTAAAAGGTAAGACACCAAACCAAGGGAACACTGTTCCATCAAATCAGGGGTTATGAAATAATTTCTATTAAATTACAGCTCAGAATAGGCAAAGACAGGAGTGGTGAAGCTGAGAGGAGACATTTGAAAGATGTTTATTGCCCCTGCCCATGGCAGGGGGTGGAACATCATCTTTAAGGTCCCTTCCAACCCAAACCACTCCATGATTGCATTTTATTCCATTCCCAGGACTATAAAGGTTACATAAAATTAACCCCTATTTATGTCCTGTCAGGCCTTGTTTATAGCTCCTTTCAGTCCTGCTAATAAAACTCAGCACAGAGGAGTGAGGAAAGGAGAAATCCATCACACAACAGAGGCACAGACATTTTAAACAAATTACCCACAATTAAACATGACATCTTGTATTATTTTTAAACTTGTCACAGTGGAAGAATTCACAGGAGTGTTTGTCTAACACAGTTCTAAAGAAAACATTTTCAAGAGCAACATTCAGTCAAAAGAGCCCAAAGCACAGGGAATTATGAAGGTTTTTTTCTCTGTTTATGTGAGAAAATGATGGACTTGATGTCTCACAAACATCATTACTCTGGAGCAGTGACTTCCTATTAACACCCAGCACAAGCCACTCGTAAAACTGGGGAGCAGCCTGAGCTGGAAAAGTCTGCTTTAAAAAGATAAATAAAAAAAATCATTTTTTCCTTCAGCTTCTTAGATCATGGCATTCATGTAATTTTCCAGACAGCTTCAGTTTGTGACTTACACAGAACATAGCCTGGAAAAACTAAAGCAGCTACCAAAGTGCTGCATTTTCCATCCCTTGGGACACGGGGCTGAGGTGCTCACAGATCCAGGCAGTAATTAAGAGCTCCAGAAATCAATATTCCAGGGAACAAAGCAGTAAACTTGGGTGTTTTGTCCAACATTTTAGGTTTAAATTCTGCTTTTTTTTCCTCTTTTTTTTTCTTTCTCTCTCAGTAACATACAACAAATATGGCTGTAGGGATTTCATCAGATTTCCAACTTCTGTTGTACTGTGGAAAATGGATCTGCCACCTGCCTTAACACTGTGTAACCCAACTCCAGAGAGAATCAAGGGATCTCCAGAGGAAAAATGGGATGTCTGTCTTGCTGAATGATGGGAATTTCTAGGAGTGTCAAAGCTGTAGAGCAGAGTTAGAGCTCAGCTCTGCCAAAGGACAACATGAAGTGCAAAGACAATAAAAATTACATTTTAGGCAGTTAAAAATGCAGAATATATGGATTATAATGGATTGACAGGAAGAGGGGAAATGGCTTCATGCTGACAGAGAGGAGGTTTGGATGGGATATTGGGCAGGAATTGTTCCCTGGCAGGGTGGGCAGGCCCTGGCACAGGGTGCCCAGAGCAGCTGTGGCTGCCCCTGGATTCCTGGCAGTGTCCAAGGCCAGGCTGGACTTTGGGGCTTGGAGCAGCCTGGGACAGTGGAAGGTGTCCCTGCCCATGGCATTGGATGGGCTTTAAAGTCCCTCCCAAGCCAGATCATCTCATGATTCTGTGATTACTGCACAAAAATGGACCACCATAACCAAAATCCAGCTATTGCTTCAATGTCGAGACAAAACTTCTTCACCAAAGCAGGAGAAGAGGGAAAATCTGAGGGGTTTTCCCTGGCATCAGTCCTAATGTTTGCACTTTGACCTAACAACCCACTTCCACTTCCCTTTCTGAGAATCTGCACCTTTTAAATTTTAAATACAGAGGTATAAATCCATCACATTCCCTTCCTACCTTTTGGGGGCTGTAAGAGCCTGGAATTCTCAAACAAATATTTCTTCTTGATGGGCAAAATGACAGTGTCTTTCAAATCTGTGATGACATCATCTAAGCCTGCAATATCACTCCAGGTGACCTGCAAGGGAAAAACACTGTTGGGAATGATCAGCATCAATCCTGCCAAGGAAAAGCCCCCACCAGCTTCAAACGAGTGCCTTGAAAATGAAAGAGAGGAGGGATTAAAACCCTGAAAAAAACAAAATGATGCGGTTTGAGTTTTAGATCACAGGAATATTTCCTGTGTATTTCCACAGAGGTGCAAATAATGTAATCCAGAGGGAAGGGGGATTTTTGCAGGCCTGAGGGGCAGGGAAGTTGCTTACATGCATGCTGAGTGGGTCCACCAGGTGGGCAGCAATGCTCATCTCATACTCTGTCAGCTTGACATTCTTCACTCCTATCTGCTTCATCAGCTTTTCAGCCTGGGGGAAACCAAACACCAGGGAAACCAAGGGAAGAAACAGAATGCTTCACTCAAACATCAGCTTTTTTAAAGAACTGCTCCTTGTGGTTTGCAAAGCTTCTCCCTAAGAGGTGAAATCTTGTTTTAAGCAGAAGGTTCTGCTGTTTCCTAATGACTTTGCTGCCACTTGAGTGAAACCAAGTCAGATGTCTCAGTTCCCACCAAACAAATGCTCAAACCCACAACTCCTCTGTTATGACCTAAGAAACAACCAAAATAAACCTTAAACCACAGAGTGTGCCCCCCCAGCCCCCACAGCACTGGGAGAGATTTGTGTATTTTCACATGAACCAAGGAGAGATTAATGTGTTTGTAATTTCCCAGAAGCCAGTCAATTTCTAACGTGTTCACTGGGTTTTCCCTAATTTACAAGGAAAACTCATTGTGTCAATACACTTGCACGTTTCAGTTTCTCTTTCTACTCAAACCTGCAGTAAGTCCAACAAGGTTTTGGGACAGTGCAGCTTCTTAGATAACAGCTGGCACTGAACCCATTGGGAAAGCTGGTTTTCAACTCCAAAGCTCATTACAGAAGAAAACCACTCAACACAGATTTAGGTTGCTCAAAATCTGTGAAATTCTTGTCAGTCAGAAACCAAACAAAAAAGTGCTGCCACATTTCCAAAGCAAATGTTTAACTTTTGGTTCTGAAGGGCCCCTAAAGTACAAATTGTTCCAGTTCAAGGTAAGGAACAAGGCTTTTCATTTTTTCCCCTCTCCTTTGCAAGGCATTTTGACTGCTTGGTGGAGGTCTCTGCCACTGAGTTGCCAGAAATGCAGAGCTTTCAAGTTCTCATTTCAGTTAAGAACGAAGTTATCTCTGCTCCAGCTTTTGCAAAGGCAACCAAGAGACTGATGATTTAAGGTCGCTGCTGCTCAGCAAAGTTGTCAGAAGCAGAGAAGGCACCAGGCCCACAGACTTGCTGGAAATCAGAGCCAACAGCAGCCTCCAGACCAACACTTTTGCCACCACTTCAAGCTAGAAATTGTAACCTGTTATAAAACCTTCATTTATTATAAAACACAAGCCCTGAAAAGACCAACAGCCTAAACCCCGAGACTGACTAAAAAACACTTCCCAGCAGCACACTCCTCAACATCCCAGGGAAACACTGGCAGAATGGAATCCTACCTGCTTCTGAGCTTCCACCTTCTGCTTCCTGGTGGGGTCGATGGCATCCACCATCCATTTGATGGTGAAATAGGTGACAGCCCCAAAGATGGTGAGGCGGAAGATCAGCCCCACCACCTCGTTCCGGCTGAGCGGCCGTGAGAACGCCTCGGCGTGCACCATCCTCCTCCTTCCCAGCCCTGAGGGGAGAAGGAAGAGCACAGGGAGGGACAGAAAGGACAGTCAGAGCTGGATAAAACACCTGCCTGCCTGCTCTTTGGAGGTTGTTTGATTAAAGCTGTCTCGCAGGGATTTTGGACAAGTGTGCGGATTTTGGACGAGGGGAAACGGCTTCGTGCTGACAGAGAGGAGGTTTGGATGGGATTTTGGGGTGGAATTGTTCCCTGGGAAGGTGATGAGGCCCTGGCACAGGGTGCCCAGAGCAGCTGTGGCTGCCCCTGGATCCCTGCAAGTGTCCAAAGCCACATTGCAGCAAGCCCTGGATCCCTGGAAGTGTCCAAAGCCACATTGCAGCAAGCTGGGATAGTGGAAGGTGTCCCTGCCCTGGCAGTGGGGGGAAATCTAAGGCTCCTCCCAACCCAAACCATGCTGGGATTCTGTGCTCACAGTGGGCACAAAGCTGACATTCCCACTGAGACTGACATTTTGGGACTGCTACTGCCCCTGAATGCTGACTCCTGGAGGCAGGGAACTCCAGTATTGAACCAGAGAGGTCTTTTCCCTCAGAGGAAGCTCACAGGAAAGGCACATGAAGGAGCAACCAGCGACTGGCATTTGATTCAAACGAGGTTAAGAGCTGCAGCCTGCACCTGGCAGGATGTGTGGGGAGTTATTAATATCCCTGGAAACCTGAAAATGCTGGATGTGGCACACAGCTATCCAGGGAAAAGCCTGCCTGCTGCATGAGCCAAGCCCAGAGAGCACAGCCCCCATCAATCTTGGGAACAAAAGGCACTGAGGAAAGACCTTTGCTAAAACATTGGGAAAATGACTTGTAAGATCAGGGTCCTCTTCCTCCTCAGCTGGTGGGGGGGATCTGCTTGAGAACCCCCAGATCACTCCTTGGGCACTGCCCCATTTTCCTGCTGCAAGGGCAAAACCAGCAGCAACTCCTCTGGCAGCTCCTGACACTCCCTGGCCACTCTCCAAACCAAGCTGGCAGCCAGGGCCAAATTATCCCTGGATCCCCCTCCCCAGGGCATCCCTGCAGCACCCACAGCCAGATTATCCTGGGATCCCCTCCCCAGGGCATCCCTGCAGCACCTACAGTCAAATTATCCCTGAACAAGGAAAAAACCTCCCCAAAAACCGGGTGCAGAAACATCCTTCTTATGCAACCTTGACCGCCAACCGAAAGGAAAAGCTTGAATACGACAGAAATTGAAGCATAACCTCGCTGAGCCAAGTCCTAATAACACAGAAACGCTAAAACCTGTAGGAACTCAGCGTTTCTTTCCCCTGAGGCGAGGACTCTTCACTCCGGGCCCGCTGCGGCTCCGCTCTCCCCGTACAGGCGCAAAAGGGAAACCAAAAGCGGCAGCGGCGTTTGGTTTCGGTTCCGCGCCGAGGGCAAGCTGAGGTATTGCCGGGAAAGCCTGGCCTGC
>JANPWX010000389.1:1073815-1221437 GCA_024734555.1 Trochalopteron elliotii
CTGTGTCCTGTGCCCTGATTTCCAGCCCTCCGCTAAGGCAGAGCTGTACCTTAGGATGCAGCGAGGCTCTCCATGACAAGAGGTGGCAATCGCTCCTTCCAAATTTAAAAAAAAAAAAAAAAAAAGCAAACGACCAAAACCCACCTTTTTTTTTTCCCCCCCGGTGAACTGCACGAGGATGTGTCACAAGCGAGAGCGCATCGGGTCTCTTCGAGGAGGATTGTATAGAATACTTATTGTGGAAGGAGTAATTAGCGTGCAGTTGCGGCTCATGAGGCAAAACCCGGTGTGTAGTTTTGGTGGCCTTTGGAACAGATGTGCTGCAGCGGCGTCGGGCAGATGTTTAGCTTGGAATGCCCTGCGGGGCTCATGGTGGGTAGGGACTCTGCCGTGGGCAGGGTCTCGCTCCGTGGTGGGGGAAGATCGGTGCTGTGGGAAAGGTTTTGGGGCAAGAACTTTGGCTTGGAAGTTGGAAAAATGAATATTGACGGTAGTGCTCAGAGCTGGACTTCTCCCTGTGGAGAGATGTTTCTGTTCTCCAACGGGATTAGGTGGAAATTTGTTGGATTTTGGACCAATTGCATTCAGGTCTGAGGAAGGGCTCCAAATAAATCCAGTTTTTTGAGCAGGATCAAAGCTGATAAAAGCTGTAGCTAGTACAGAGCTCTTGCTTTTGCACTGAGCCTTGGCCTAAAATTTTGGTGCCTTTAAAACAACCTGAAAGGTTCTGGACTTTAGCCAGTGGCTGCTTAGCTTTTAGTTGAAAACCCAGCAGCTCTGATTCATTATTCCTGCATTATGTTTGTGATAAAAATCCTTTTAAGGCCTGGATTTTTAGGTGCTTGCACTTGGTGGTTTTGTTGGTTGTTGGGGTTATGGAAAGAGTTAAGTGGTGGTAAAACCAAAAGGTTTTGCCTTCACAGTTGAAGAGTTTGGTGTTTCAGGTATCTTTGCCCAGATGTGCCCTTGGTAGGCAGAGATATTTTGACCCAACCACATCTTTTTAACTGGTCATATGCTCCCAGCAAGAAAATTAGTGATTGCTGAACCTCGACTTTCTTGCTCAAGATTGCCTAATGGTGTTTCAAATGGAACTGACTGCTCATTTTTAAATTTTATTCTGAGAATTTTGTGTTAAAAAACCAGGCCATCACGCTGGGCTTAGGCTGGTGTTTCTAAAAGGAGCAGCTGGCTGCAGTTCTGTCGTGGAATTTATGGAAAAGGTGGTATGGTTTCTTTAAAGATAAAAAAAATATCATAGGAAGAAGTGTTTTTGGGTTTTGTTGTTTTTTTTTGTAGCTGCACATTTTGAACAGATAATTAATGAAAGAAGACTTCTGCCTGTGCAGTGCTTGGCTTGAAGGCTGATGTTGCTGCAGAAGTGAAAGTTGAGGTTTTTTAGTCACTTTGTGCAGGCTTCTTTTTGCAGGGCTCCGATGGAATTGTTGCTCCCCATTCCTGGTAGCTGGGAAATAACCCATTTATTCCTTACACACATGGATTTAGCTCTCCAGCCATGTGATATTAAGGGGGGAAAAAAGAGAAAACCTGGAGCCCAAGTGAGCTGTTCAGCAATGTGTGGCAGCAGGGCCAGGTGTTAGACATGCCTGGTTAGTTCAGGGGAGCTGCCTCTGTCCAGCTGAAAGGGAAAAGCATCCAGGAGTTGGGCAGCCCAGGGATTTGGGATGTGGGAAATGGAGGTCTGGGCTCCTCCTGCAGCTCCAGAGCACTGAGCAGCTGGTGCTCACCTGGGCTGTGGGAGCTGGAGAAGGAATTGCAGTGAGTGCAGGTGAGCTCTGTGCTCTGCCCTTTCTCCTGCCCTTCTCTGAGGGGGCTTTCCTGTCTTGGTGTCCCCTGTGGCCTGAGACTTTTGGGCATGGATTTTATCCAGAGGCCTTGCAGGAGCTCTTGGGTGCCTAAGGCAGGCTGGGTGAGGTGCTGGAGTGCCAAAATCCTTGCTTGAGCTGTGTCAGATCCTTTTAAACATGATCTTGATGTGTGTGCAGTGCAGGACATTGTGCTTGGAACCCTCAGTTCCTGAGGAATGGGTTAAGAATCCTTGTGTGTGTAATGTGCAACATCTCAGCAAAGGGGGATAGCATCTTCCCAAAATCAGTGCAGGGTATGAAAATGGGCCTGTGTGCCTTTAAAAACCACACTGCTACTGCTTTTCATCTCATCAGCTCTTCTCTCTGAGCTGTCTTTATGCACATCTTGGGGAAAAAAATTTGAACTTTAGAAGAAGAAAAGGTTTTAAGGGTGGAGACATTGAATCAGCTGTTTAATACTTCAGATATTTCTTTCTGGTTTATTTGGGTTTCTAATTAATTTCTGCAGTACTGGATACTTTTTGGTGCACACGGGTGAGAAGGAAAGTTTGGATTCATGTCTTTCTTCTCTGATGGTTGCATTTCTTGATGCTGCAAGCCCCAGAACGTTTTCTGAGGCACTCTGTGTGTTATTTCAGAAATTGTGCAGCTTGGTGATGCCCCCTTCACTGCAGGGAGAGCAGAGAGAAAACACTCCCATGCAGCAGTGCATGCATTGCTTGTGTTTCAAGAGCTCTGTGTGTAACTGAGTTTAGCAAGTGGGGAAAAAAAATCATGTAACTGCTTCTTGTGCCCATCCTAGCTCAGGTTAAACTTTGTCCCTTGTCCCCAGGCCGTGGGGTAGGGGTGAGAACGGGCAGCTGGGCTGAGCCCAGGGCTTGACTGAAGCATGTGGAGCTCGTGACCTACATAGTGGTACAAACTGCAGCAACATCCAGGCCAGATGAGATGTTGGGTGCAGTTTACACGTCTCACACGTCGTTTGTCTCGTGGAAGGAAAGGCAAGAGAATGCTGGAATTGCAGGAGGAAGCTGCTTAGAATCTCTTACTGCTTTGTGCTATTTGCAGTCCTCAAGCTCTTTGCATTTTTAATGAAATTTTAAATTATGGGACTTGACTCAAAATGGCTCAGCTTCCAGGAAAAGGAAAAAAAAAAAAGTGAATTAGTGGCATGAGGTCCATACCGTGTTTAAAAATAGAGCCCGAGCTGGAAATGCCATTTGTTTAAAAGACTTGGTCTCCTTTTAAAATTGAACTTTGTCAGAGGTTTTGTGATGAGTTTGTCTTGCACACAAGCACAGGGAGGGTTTAGAAGAAACTAGAAGAGCCCAACTGGCAATGCATTTTATTGGTGGGAAAGTATTTCTTTGTTCTGAAGTAAACCATGTTACTGAGCAGTGTTTAGAGCCCGACAGACTCATTTTGCTGCTGGAGCCTGGGATGATGTTGGGTTTTGGACAAGATTAGTGCCAGTTTTGCTCTGAATTCATCTCAGAAGTCTGTTTGCATAGACAGCACTCCAGCAGCCCTGCTGGCTGGGGACTCATCAGAATCTCAGTTCCCTGCTCATTACAGGATGGGTTTGATCCCAGGAAGATTGCTCTTTCTGCACTTAGCAGGGATGAAAGGGTTTTGACCTGTCCAGATGGAGAAAGCAAGGTGCTGATTGCTGCAAATGTCTTCCTGCATTTTCTCTTCTGGCCTTAGACATGGGCTGGGTGATTCACTGTTCCTCACAGCCCAGCAAACCCCAAACCCTGTGACATACTGCCATGGGTGTGTGGATAGGGGTGTTGGACAGCTGGAGCCTTCAAACCCCACACTCCAGCAGATGTTGTGTGGTGCAATCCCATCTGGAGTCACCCAGCCCCTTCCTGCACTGCTTTTTCAGTGCACTTGTTCAGAAAGGGGCTTAAAAGAAGTCACAAATCACAGCTTGTCTCTTTGCACTTGTTTAAATGTAGTGCAGGATTCAAGTGCTTCATCTTGGATCATCAGAAATTTTCAGTGCATGTGGAGACTGTTTGCACAAACTAAACTCCAAATTAAAAAAATACCTGGCTGTGCACACTTTGAAGTGGACAGAAGCTGCTGAAGTGGTGGCTGTGTGTTCTTCTCAAGGTGGGCAGGGAAATAAGTGGACCCTGCATAGGTGACCTCTTAGAAAAAGCCCAGCCAAAGTGATTAATGATTGGAGCCTGGTTTTAAGCTCAGTTGAGTGTGTGAAGTCTTCAGAACATCCAGAACTTTGCTGTTAAACGTGAAGAGGGTAATGCTGAATCAAGTGCCAGCTTTGCTAGGACCAGCACTGGGTCAGAGTGTTCCTTTTTTAAGGGAAAATCTGACTTTCCTCTTGCTTACACTCAGACCAATGAGGTGTTGGCACATGAGGAGTTACTTTGTGGGGTTTTCTTTGTGAGGACAGTTGTGTCACCGTTGGGGGGCTTGTGAAAATCCCACCCCAGCTTTACTCTGTGTGGCTGGCTGGCCAGCACCAACACTGGCTCCAGCTGGAGTCTGGGAGGGTGGTGAATTTTGGAAATGCATCTTTCTAGGAATCTCTGCTAGTCAGGAAGGCCTTTCTGTCCACGGGATCATTCCATCTGCCTCCCACTGACCTGGGAGAGGATGTAGCCTTGAGTGTGGAGCTTATGCAACACTGGGGCTGCTCTTGCTGCTGCAGTGGAATACATGCACAGGGATTAGTTAGCTCTTGATGGCTGCTAGGCTGGGGCTGGCAGATTTCTTTGGGACAAAATTCCTGTTGCTACCCAGTGCTGCACTTTTAAGACACCAAGAAGAACTTGCTTGTCTTACCAAAGTGTTCTGGAGCACGGTGACTGCTGTAGAGACAGTGAGTACTGATGTGTGAAAACATGGTGTAGAGGAGTACAGAATTGTCTTCATTTTCTCCCAGAAGAGAGGTGGCTGTATTTTCCATTCTCTTCCTTCTAGCATGCTTTGGACACCTAAGTCCTCTTTGTTGTGGAAGCAATTGATACAATTTATTCAGTAATATTATGGCTGAAAGGATGTTGTGATAAAACCCCCCTGTGCTAAAAAGCATAAAGCCAAAACTAAACTTCAGGGAGTGCAAATACAAAGTTGAAATTTTATATGTAAATCTTCTGTCTACCAAGTTTTTGCTGGTTGTGAATTGCTGTGTAGTTCCTTAAATGAAATTATATTTTTAATGGATTAATGTTGTTGCCATATTAATGCTGCCATAAGCTGACAAATTATACCCTGGTCTCTCAGCCAGAGTCTTCCCCTACAGCAGGTTTAAACATGAGAATGGTTGTTGTATAACGATTTAAAGGACAATTGTTGTGTTCTGACAAACTGGAAGAGAAGGGAGGGAATGGGCAGCTGAGCTGTCAAATCCCTTAATTACATTAGAGAGCAAAGATACTGTCATTACTCATAACTGACTCCCTTCCAAAGCCCAGCTCCTTTCTAGTTTAGAGCAGTTCAGAGCTCTGTGTGATTTTTATTAATTTACTGTGCCTAACACAATGTGGATGTTGAAGGTTAATTTATTGCATGGCTTTTTCAGGGGGGAATATAGGATATAGCCTGGAGTTGTGTATAGTAATTCCTGGACATGCCCTGTGCCTCATCTTAAATCCTAGGGGAGGTGTGGGCTCCTTTGATTTGGCACTTGGGTGAGGGTTTTTTGGGATTAAAGGTGGGATTTGTGCTTTCCCCTGAGTTATTGGAATGGTGATTTCTGGGCTGTAAGAAGGGAATTTATTTGGAAATGTATTGCCCTGTAGAGCAGGATGTCTTCTGAAACGTGGATTATTTGTGGGTGGTTGACTCTCGTTTGGGTTCTGTTAGTTTTTGGATGCCTCTTAGGCCCAGGTTGATATTTCAGATGTAAACAAATCCTTGTTACAGTTTCTAATTCAAGGCAGCATCCTCTTTGCTCCTGTCCTCATCTCCCTGGGTTGCTGCCTTGCCTGTGAGGCCCTGGAAAAAAAAAAAAAGGCATTTTTGTAGAATGGAAGTAAATAATTGTGCAATTAGGCCCTGTATCATGCTGCATAAATCTAGGTTATCTTAATAACGATTCTGAGGCAATGTAGCTCAAGTGGTGGCTCTGTGATTCAAATGGTAATTGACTGTGCAGCTAAAAAAATTAAACTCCACTGCTCTGTGTTTGGGATGATGACTATTGCAAAAGCTGGCATTGTTCCCTTTAAAGATGAACTCCCAGCTCCACAGCCCCAGCGTGCAGCAGTGCAGAAAAACTGCTTAATATCCAGTTTTTTGTAGTGAAGTGCTTAAGAAACGTCTTTATAAACTTAATTCTGCCTTTGTGGAGCTGTAGTATAATAGCTTTTAATTGCATGATTAATTTTCTTAGAGGCCTCTGCTTAATGCATTGCATTGCCTGGGTATTTATCAGGCTACAACTGAAGAGTTGTGTATATTTTGTTCTTTCATTTCTTGTGTGGGTGAGTTAGAGAAGTAATGTCCTTTTTTATGCTAACATTTAGAGGAGGGAAACACCAGATCCTCATTTGGATAAAATAATCTATTTGGGGTTTGTTGTTTGAGGAATGGTTTATTAGAATTGCCTCGTGTCTGGTTTTGCCACTCACCTTTATCTTCTTTTGATCCACCCCCCACACATTAAGGTTTGATAAATCCATACAAACCCTACTTTTTGTAACCTCTGTTCTGTGAAGGTTTTTAGTGTGCTGCATTTGTCCTCCAGCCCAACAGCTATTTTAAATTCCCTTGTCTCTGAAAGTTTTGGATGTTCTTTCAGGCTTGCAAAAAGTTGAGTCTGAGCCATTTTTCACTTCCTGTCAGTAAATATCAAAGTAGTGACTCTTCTGTGCTGGCTTCTCTTTACTGAATAAAATTCCTGTGTTTTTCTGGGGGTGTTTGAGGTTAGGACATGCTCAAGTCCACAGTGGTGGTTCAGGGAGATCCTGCAAAGTGTGGTGGTGTGCTGGGAACACCCAGTGACACCTCAGCTCTGCTTGAAAGAGCTCATGCTGAGTCGGGGTGGTGGTTAAAACAGGTCAGTTTGGCACTGAAAAACCCAAATTGAGATGTGATAGTGCAGCTTCTCACAGCTCTGGTTCCTCTGGAGAGGATCTGCTCAGTCCCTTCTTGCCTTGTGCACACCTGGATGTGGCACCAGATGCTCTGGTGGGGATCAGTCTCAGGTTGGATTTGATGATCCCAGAGGATTTTCCAGCCTCAGTGACCCTGGGATTCTGCACCATTGTCCTTGGGCCACCACCTGTTGTTGCAGCTTGTTGGGATGCCAGGCTGGCTGTGGAAGGATGGGATGTGGTCTCTTCCAAAATGTCAGCAGAAACAAAAGAATTTTCTTTACTGAACCACTGCATCTTTCCCTCTGGAAATCTGTTGGGATTGTAGGTCTGGACTTGAGGTTGAGTTAGGGAGTTGAGGTTCAACCTCTGCCTTCACAACTGAAGAGTTCTGTCAGACTTGATACCAATAATACAGAGTCTGATGCATCATTTGTTATGTTCCTGTTTGCTCTCAGCTCTTTCTGAATGGGCAGAGCAGCTTTTCTGTGTCCTTTAATATGGTCAGCTATTACAGAGGGCTTTCATGAGTTGGAAGGCATTCACAAGGATCATCAAAGTCCAGCCCTGGCCTTGCACAGGACAGCCCAACAGTCCCACCCTCTGGCTAGGAGCATTGTCCAAACACTTCTTGCAGCTCTACACAAGAGCTCATGTTTCCTTTACTCTCTGCATGCTTTTGTATCTTTATTTATGATTCCTGACCATTTTGAAATGGAAGTTTCAGGTGCCTTTTTCTCAGCCTTTGTCAGTACAAGCTGTTCTCTAGAGCAGCCATCATCTTTCATGCCTTTGTTACCATTTTTTCTATTTATGCTCTGAGATTCTGTGGGGTTTTTTCCCATAATTTTAATGGGACCCCTTTAGCTCTTCAGCAAAGCTGGATGGCTGAGAATTCCTGGACACATTTCCTACACCTCACAGATGAAGGGAGAGACTCTTGCTCTGGGATGACTTCCCAAATGCAATATACTGAGCTGGCCCAGAAGTGAGTTGTGGGTGTACACAGCCTGGCATATCCTCTTGAGGCATCTTCTGATTTATTTCTTTATGTTCTGGGAATTTGAGTTCCCCTCCAGACCTGTCAGCCCCATGACCTCATGTGGACAGGTTTGCCTCCTGGATATGGATGAGTTGCATTTATTCCTTATCTAGATTGTTGCATTTAATTTGCAGGCTGAAAGCTAAAAAACCCCTAAAAAATGGGGGGAAAAAGAGTCCTTGTTGGGCTATGGAGCATCAAGGGGTTAAATGCATTTCTTCTAAATGATAAAATGTTTCAGCCACATCTGAGTTGGTCCCTTTGCTTGTTCTTTAAGGCACAGATGGTGGAGTTGACAAGTGCAGCTGGCTGGCTACAAGGAATCCTCCTTTGCTCTGAAGAACTTTCTTCCTGTTCATTTCCTCTATACTTCCTGATGATACAGGCTCATAGAAGAATACTAAACTTATTTTGCATTTCATGCTGGCTAATGGAAATGCTGCTTATTAAATAAACAAGGCACTCATGGGTACAGCTTAAGCAGCATGAATGTCAGGAGAGTCTTCTAGATTTGTCTGGGTATATTTTCCTATGTCATTTTCTTTTTTTGTTGTTGGGCTGCTGTCAAGCAAATGGCACTAATAAGAGCTTGGCCATTTGTCAGGGCTCTTAAATCTGTTTGAGGATGGAGTGTGGACACTTCTTGTAACACTCCCCCTGTAGCTCCAGGCTGTCAAGCTGTTGAACAGTAGAACAGTGCTGGGTTTTTTTCCCCTCCCTTGCTGGTGCTCCACGGACTTGTTTAAGCTGGAGTTAAAGGGCTGGAGGTGCCAGACCTCCTCACAGGCCTCCTGCAGCCAGGGTGCCTGAAAACTGCAGGCAAATTCAGACAGCAAAGCCACTTTGGGAGGCTTCAAAGCCCCTCTGTGGCTCTGCTCTGTCACACAGGCCGTGGCAGTGACGGCTCGGCCACCCCGCGCCGGTGGCCGTGTCCCCTTGCAGGCAGGAGGAGGGTGAGGGGTGACAGGAGCAGAGCTGGCAGCAGAGGAGGAGTGGGCTGCTGGGGAGCAGATTAAAGCAAGGCCAAACCTCCCCTGCCTGAACTGGAAGTGAAAATTAGCATTCCTGGCAGTTGGAAAGGTTTTTTGCAGGCTGTGGGTTCCCCTGATTTAAGTCTGTTCTTTGTTAAATGGAGCTGCTATTAGGGAGCTGGAAGCTGAGGGTTGGGAGGAATGGGCTGTTGTTGTTTCATTTGCAGGTGTCAGGTTCAGGGTGTACAGTGAGGGTTTTAGCTCCAGAGCACAGCTTGAGCAGCCCCATCACTCTCAGCTTCAGGAACACTCAGCTTCTTTGAAATTTCCTTTCTGAAGAAAGATGAAATCTAATCTTGGTAGGTCTTCCTGAAGCTTTTGATTCACTGAATTCCAAAATGATTTGGGCTAGAAGGGCCCCAAAAGCTCATCCAGTTCCACCCCCTGCCATGGGCAGTGACACCTTCCATGATGCCAGGTCTCTCCATCCCATTTCCATCCTGACCTTGGACATTCCAGGGATCCAGAGGAAGCCACAGCTTCTCTGGGCAGCCTCTGCCAGGGTCTCCCCACCTTCCTGGGGAAGGATTTCTTCCCAATATCCAGTATAAACCTACTGTCTGTCAGTGGGAAGCCATTCCCCCTTCTCCTTTTGTTCCAGGCCCTTGTAAATAATATTTGTAAAATTGCAAAGGGTTTTAAAGAGTTTTAAAGTTCTTCTTCATTTGTGTTTGATGTAAAACCTGTCTCAGTGTTGGGTTTAAAAAGTAAGGCTGTGTGTAAATTCTGAAGCACTGCATGCTTTTCTCTGCCTATAAAATAGAGATGAGGTCATTTGCTCTCTGTTTTCCTGCTATAGCCACCTCAATGAGTGGAATGAGGATCAGGGGTTAAATACTTGGAAATACAGAACTTCATAAAATCACTCAGACATTCTCATGATGTTACAGTTACTAATTGACAGTGTTGATCATTGCAGGAAAAGCTGCAGCTGTTGGTTTTTGCAGCTTCCTTGTGACTGTTTAAGAATTAAGAAATGGTAAATATTTTGCTCTGCTCTTTTGGCCACCTTCCATTATTAGGAAGAAGTCTGAATTTGTGAGCAAAATCAGTTACAGGACCAACATGAGTAATTTACTTTTATATCTCCATGTATGTAAAAAATTGCAAGTGTATACTGCATATTCTTTAATTTGGTCTTGGCATAATGTGAATATATAGACAGCTATTTTTGAAAGTGATTATAACAGCTGATTTGCATAATGATCCAGGATTTTTCTCATAGCAACTGGAAAGACTGTCATCTTCAGCAATGTGGGAATGATTTCAGGCTTTAAGGAGAGTGTTTTGTTCAATCTGTGAGCAGCAGTAGAGCAAAGGCATTTCTGAAGTGGCACATGGATGATTTGCATTGGTCTGGTTTCAGTATTGACAAAGCATCGTTGTGGCATTGTGTGATTGAGCAGATAATTGGGTGTTGTGATTTTGAGGTTCCTTGGGCACAGCACAGTCTTGGCTCCTTTGGAAGTGCAGTTGTGTAGTTGGTGAGTAGAATTTCAGTGGAGGATGGTGCTCTGGTGTTCTGCCTTGTGTGTCATGGGGTCCCAGAGTACAGAAAAGATGTAAAGCTGCCAGAGAGTGACCAAAGGAGGGACACAGGGATGGGGAAGGGTCTGGAGGGGCAGCTGGGGGCACTGGGTTTGTTCAGCTGGAGGAGACTGAGGGCAGAGCTCACCAGGGGCTGCAGCTCCAAACTCTGCTCTCTGGGACAGGGACAGCACCCAGGGAACAGCTGGAGCTGTGCCAGGGCAGGGTCAGGCTGGAGATCAGGGAAAGGCTCTTCCCCCAGAGGGTGCTGGCACTGCCCAGGCTCCCCAGGGAATGGGCACAGCCCCGAGGCTGCCACAGCTCCAGGAGGGCTTGGACACCACTCCAGGGATGGCCAGGGTGGGATTGTTGGGCTGTCTGGGCAGGGACAGGGGCTGATCCTTGGGGATCTCTTTCAGCTTTGGATATTTGTGGTTCTATTATCATGAGTCTGTCCATGGTAATTTTTTTTTTTTATTATTATTATCAGCACTGACTAAAATCCCAGCTTCCATGTTTACAAGACTGAGAAAGGAATGAGTACTTTAAAAACTGTTAGAACCATTTTTGGGAATGAGTATCTTAGGAAAGAGCTACTTTGGCAAAATGTGGTGGGATTTATTTTATGCTGTTTAGAAAGCCCATTTCAAATCCTTGTGGGTTCCTTCCAACTCAGCATATCCTATGATCCTATGAAATTTTGGTATTTACACCACTTTGGTTGGCTTTGTTTTTGCATGTGTTGAGCAGCCTCAGTAAATGACTGAAGCTTTTTCCATTTTTGTTTTCCTGTCTTTAAAAAAAAAAAAAAAAGGCGCGGAATTGATAATGAGTTTGTTGCACATTTTAAATGATCAGTTCTCCCAGATTTCTAAAATTAGCAGTATGATTACCAATTTCATGATGACTCAGAGTTCTTCCTTTGAATGGAAGCCCAGCTTCCCGAGCTCCTGTGTAAGAAATCTCCTCTTGGTAGTGAATATCTTCATTTCAGCTTTGGAAATCGATGTTAAATGAAGTGAGGTGTGAAGAGGTGTGAAGTGTTGAGTGTGGCTGGTGAGAGCAAAGCCTGCTGAAGGTGATGCTCCTGAGCTGGTCCTTGCAGTGATCAGGGGCTGTCCCTGTCCCTGAAGAGGAGTTTCATTCCCCAGCATGGGGATAAAAACAGGCTGGGAGGGATGCAGGACCAGCCATCCCTTTCTCTTACTGCAGATCTTGGGGTGTCTTTTCACAGGATGGGTGGAAGAAGTTGGCTTTGTGACAACTTTTCCATTTAAGTGATGAAACTTCTACTTCTGCTCAGAGATTTAATTCATCTGTGCATATAGCAGCACCACTTCAATTCTGTTCTTCCATCTTAGTGCTCCCTAAAGCAAAGGCATCCTTTAGTTGTCTGAACCACCACAAGAGCTTCAAAGCAGCGCATCAAGGCTGCCAGAGCTCCAGGAGCTCTCAGGGATTCTCAGGGTGGGATTGTTGGGGTGTCACTGCAGGACTGGGGGTTGGACTGGATGATCCCTGTGAGTCCCTCCCAGCTCAGGGTATTTAATGGTTCTGCATCTCTCACTGTGCTGTCAGGAGCACGGATTGAAAAGACCCCCCAGTTCTCTTTGTCAGGGGTCAGAAGGGGTTTGTGATGGCTGCTCCCTCCTTTCCCTGGGAGCAGAGGGAGCCTGGTGCCTGGCAGGGCGTCGCTGGGGCCGTGTCCTTTGGCACCAGCCCTGTGCAGACACCAGGGTGAGTCAGCAATGGCTGGGAACTGCATTCCAGTCTAATGCTTTGAGATAATCGCTGAGGTGCTTCAGGACGATTATATTTAGGTGGGGGAGATATTGGCTTGCCTAGTTTTTTTTTTTTTAAAAAAAGAGATTTCTAAAAACAACCTTTCCTCCCTGTTAGGCTCACTGTTGGATATTTAATTCTGAGCAACACTTGGGTTTTTATGCTGTCAGGTTGCAAAGCCCCAGAGCACACAAAATATTTTTAGTGAATCAGCATCACAGGCTCACAGGATAGTTGGGGTTGGAAGGGACCTCTGGAGATGACCCAACCCAACTCCCTCTCCAGGCAGGGGTGACCTGGAGCAGGTGACACAGGAGCACCTCCAGGTGGGCTTGGAATGTCTCCAGAGAGAGAGAGAGACTCCACACCCACCCCAGGCAGCTGTTCCAGTGCTCTGTTACCCTCCAGGGAAGTTGTTCTTCCTCACATCCAGGTAACCTCAGTAAACAGATTCATATTTCCCCCCACACACCCCATTTGAAGTATTTTTTCATTGTCTTTCCTCACTGGCATATTGGGGAGCACCTTTTGCAATTCCCACCTTTGATTTAAAAAGTAAAAATAATTGTGATGGTCCCAGAATCACGGGAATGATTTAAGGAACCTTAAAGCTCATGCAGTGCCACTGTCAGGGACACCTTCCACCATCCCAGGGTGCTCCAAGCCCTGTTCCAGCCTGGCCTGGGGCACTGCCAGCTTAAGCTTCCCAGTGATTCAAGGTGGTGATCAGTCAGAGGCTGCACCCCTGATCCTGGAGGCCTTTCCCAAGGCTGCTGGCTGCTGTGGGCCAGTCCTGCAGCAGTTTGGGAGCAGGAATGGCTGTGCCCTCGGGCGAGGGAGGGGAGCGGGGAGAGCCGAGCGGGAATCGCGCTTCCAACAGCCTGGGAGTGCCCCGCTTCTTTTGGAACTTGTTATCTCCCTGTGCCTGCGTGTTTGGAGGCTTTGGTGTTTGGAGCAGTGTGTGAGCAGGCTGGGAACGCTGCTGAGATGTTCTGTTCTCTTGGCTGGGGGGTGTGTCTGCCTCACTCCCATCTTGCACCAGCTGGGAATCCTGGAAAGTGTCTCCTGTCTCAGCCCCTCGGAGAGGAGAAGCATCTGAGCATCAACCACAGGCTGCAGTGCCTGGAAAAATGTAGGAAAGCTCATGATTGCTGATAGAAATGGGAGCAAGTCACAATTAGGTGAAGTTTGGACATCTGTCCTGTGCGTGATACTGTAGCTGAAACTGAGTTTTGTTTTGATGTGTCGTAATGAAATTGTTTTCCCTCTGTTGGGCATGTCTTCTACCAGAAGTGCTGTGGAAAGCAGACTGATAGACTGGATTATTTTGCTGTGGTAATTTGTAGTTTGTGTAGAGCAGGATGCAGGAGGATGGGCTTTGGAGGGTAAATGCTGGAACTGGGAGTGGGGAGAAATCAGGCTGAAATTGGGAAGGAGAAGGGAGTGCTGGGGTGTATTAGCTAGGTAATTCACAGTTAATATAACCAGTTTCTTCTGCTTATGGCAAGGAATAACTGACAAAACAGTGAAGACATTGCTTAATTATATAGCACCTTTTGTTAATTTAAGAGGTGTGAAGTGCTTGCTGAGTAAAATAGATCAGAGGGAAATTCAAAGTTTGTGATTTGAGGTTATCCCAGGCTCTGGAAGTTAAGCACTTTAATGTTTGAGGGGCATTTTTTCCCCCAGTATGTGTTTTTTAATGTTTGGGCAAGTACAGGATAAACTGGAAACCGGACACAAACCTGTTTCAGTGTCTGTATTTAAAGCAGCCACAAATATTTATTTGGTTTACTCCACAGCTTTTTCATATTTTTCTCTTTGTCTGTACAAATGATCTGTTGCATGGCCCAAGCAGTCTATTAATACTTGGATTACAACACAGTAAATGTTAATTTTTTTTTCCAAGAATACAAAACATTATTTCCGTGTATTCAGTTCCTGATGTTTTTCTGAAGCCTTGCAGTTAATGGTGTCAATGCAGAACTTGGTCTGTGCTGCTCTGAGGACTTGTGGGAATTTTGCAAGGGTGGAGTAAAGTAGTTTGTGTCCTACTTCAGGCTTTTCTTCGTGCACAAGTAACTGGAATTTTAATATCTTGGAAGCCAATGCAGCTTCTCCCATTCTGATGTGATTATCCTTTGGAGCTTTGGTATATTTTGACCATGAAAATAAAAATGAGTCTTAAAAGGGTGCTGTAATTTAGGTTGAGAGGGCCCTCTGGAAATCACCTCCTCCAGCCCCCCTTTTTCAAGCAGGGCCAACTTCAAACATATCATGCTTTGTTCTTGCTCTTTCTAAAATTAGTTTGAGGAGGAGTATGTTAATGTGGCAGGGTAGGGGCTGTTTCGAGCTGCTGCTTTCATTTCTGGTTCTCTTTTCAGCTGAGCTTTTTCACTACATTATCATTTCTAATAATGTTTTAAACTTGGGAGGACTTTCTTTTCTGGAACTGTGTTTAAAAAGAAATCCATATATCATTTCACCACAGGGAAAATAAATACCAGTAATTTTCTAGCAGTTGTGAGTTCTTTACTACATCAACCCTAAATGTAAACTTAAAATTTTCTTATTTGCCCTTTTTCCTTTGCATTGATTTGTTTGGCTGAGAGGTACTTTTCTTGAATTGTTTTATCCTGGGTTGCTTTTGCCAAGTGAATTGCAGGTAGTTGAGGATAAGAAATGAGAATATTTGTGCAGAAGTGGCTAGCTGTTGGGGGTTTTTTTGATAAGCAAGGTATATAATCCTTTCCAGATCTGCACATTCCCACCCTATTGCATACAGTCTGTTGAGTTGTTGCTCTGATTTGGGTACAGCTACACATTTAATATCCATTCAGTGCTTTTGTGGCCATTTCACATGCTTTATAAATATTTCCATAACTTGCACATTCAGATATTTATCCAAACATAATTGCTATGGGATTTCCTGCAGAGAGGCTTGAAGGAGTGTACCGGAACAACATCGATGATGTAGTAAGGTAAGGCTTTATTTCTCTTTTCCTTAACTTGTAAAACTTGGAATAATCTTGTCTACACTCATTTATGTCCTGCTGAGGAAAGGCTGTGTGTTCTGACTTGTAGAAATGCTGAGGTTTTTTGCATCTTGTAGATGTTGCCTTAATAGGTTTCCTGGAAAATGTTGGAAGCAAAAAAAAAAAAAAAAGGCCATCTCAAATGCATATAATCTGCTTTTTTAGTGTGAAAAATTGACTTCAGTAAGTTGTGCTGGAGTAAAAAAGCATTGTTTACTTATGGAAAAACAGCAATCCATGCCTCTCTTCAGGGTCAAGTGTTTCCTCAGGTAACTGCTGGTATTTTGGGATAAGTTTGCCCTTATCCTTTCTTCAGTCAATAAATGAAGTGCTTGATAAGTAAATTTTGATTTCAAATAGTAAATATAGGTGACTTTAAATAAAGGCTTTTACATTTGGTTGTGTTGAATAATTAGGGACAAGGAGAAAGATAATCTGAAATTAAAAATTACAACCTATAGGGATTTTTTTACCAGCAGTAGCAGATTTTAGGTTAAGTCATTACTCTGAACTGCTGGCTACAATTCAGGAAGAGGTGAGGAGTGTTGTAGGAACACTGGTGTAATAATTCATTTAGTTAAATCCCTACCTGGAGAATGTGAGAGGTTGCATTAAAAACTAAACACTTGGTAGAAGCTGCAAAAAGTTTGTGGTTTTAGGATTAAAAGTTGTGATTGTTTTAGAGCTCATTCAAAGTCATGAGCTCAGTAGCTCCGTGAGAGACTCGGCCTTTGGGGTGGGGGATCATGCAGGAAGGTTTTCAGGGAGGGTGGTGGGTTTGTCTGGGCAAGGAGATGCTTCTCCCAGCTCTGAGGTGCCATGAGGAGTGTCTCAGAATTGTGCAGAGCATTCCCACACAGCGTCCTCGTGTCTGAGCTGGAGAGACATGGATTTGATGGCTGGAGGGAGCTCTCAGTGGATGCAGGAGTGGCTGGGTGGCTGCAGGCAAAGCCTTGTGGGCAGCACCTCGTGCTCCCTGTGGAGAGAGCAGTGACAGGCAGGGGCTCTGGGTGACACTGACAGTGGCATTGAGACCCTCAGTGGTGACACCGAGCTGTGTGGAGGGAGGGGATGGATCCAGAGGCACCTGGACAGGCTGGAGGGCTGAGCCTGCACCAACCTCATGGAGTCCAGCAAAGGGAAGTGCAAGTTCTACCCCTGGGATCGATCCAGGCTGGGGATGAGCAGCTGGAGCAGCCCTGGGAGAAGGACCTGGGGGTGCTGGGGGTGAGAGCTGGGCCCCAGAACCCCCCCGTGCCCTGGGCTGAGCCCCAGCGTGGGAGGGGGGGATTCTGCCCCTCTGCCCCTGGGCTCAGGTCAGAGCCCACCTGGAATTCTGGTGCCTCCAACATAAAAAGGATGTGGAAATCTTGGAGCAAGTCCAGAAGCACCACAGAGTTGTTGATGGGGCTGTAGACATGGCAGAGGTGGCACTGGATGGCTTTAAGGTCTTTTCCCACCAAAACTATTCTGGGATTTCATGATTCTACAGTTGTTGGCAGGCAGAGCTAGGGCTGCTGGAATTCCCGTGGGGATTGCATCCAGGTTGGTGCAGAATTGAGCTGAGCCCCTCAGTTGGCACCCTGGGAGGACTCCTCTCCCTCCCCTGGCAGTCAGTGGTGTGGAGGCAGTGTCTGCCTGCACAGCTGCACTCAGCTGGGCTCAGGGGGGTTGGTTTTGCATGTTCCACTGTCATGACGAAAATCACCGTCCACAAATAGCCCTGAGAGTGTCAGAGCCTGGGGGAGGTACAGTGCCTGCCTTCTCTGCTGCCTTGGTGGGGAGTCCTGGCTTCTCCAGGGCTGGGCAGAGCAGTGAGGGGCAGTGCAGCAGGCAGGAAACACTCGTGGGGAGAGAGAGTGTATGAGGGAAATTGTGTTCTCTAATTCACACAAGGAAACATTGCTTGGAGAGGTTGGGGCTGCCCCTGGGTCCCTGGCAGTGTCCAAGGTCAGGTTGGACTTTGGGGCTTGGAGCAGCCTGGGATAGTGGAAGGTGTCCCTGACATGGCAGGGGTGGCACTGGATGGGCTGTAAGGTCCCTCCCAACCCACAAACTCCAGCCACCTTTCTTTCCCAGCAGTCAGAGGCACCTTTTCATGAAGCTGATGGAATATCCAGTCCCTGTTGACTTCACCATTGGAAATTGTGGGATAGGGGCAAAGGCTGGACTTTGGATAAATCACTGAATGGTTTAGGTTGGAAGGTATTTAAAGATTATCTCCTTCCACCCTTGCCATGGGCAGGGCCACCTTCCACTATCCCAGGTTTCTCCAAGCCCCAAAGTCCAACCTTGGGCACTGCCAGGGATCCAGGGGCAGCCACAGCTGCTCTGGGCACCCTGTGCCAGGGCCTGCCCACCCTCACAGCCAAGAATTTCTTCCCAATATCTAATCTAACATGGTAATAATATAAATAAATATTGATAGACAGGAGTCTTTGAAGGCACTCTTCCATTCACAGCTTTGATTTCAGTAGCTTCTGGATGAAGGAAAATACATTTTAGTGGTTGAGTAGGTAGATATGTGTAAATTGGATTTTGGTACTGGAATGCCTATATAATTATTCAGCTGTCCATAAACACTGATCAAAATGAGCAGTGATCACCTAAAAGCATCATCAACCAAATTAAGATAAGCAGAGATGTAAATTAAGTGGCTTCAGGGAACTGGATGCTCAACTCTTACTACATTTGTTGCTTTCTCTTTTTAAACAATAATAAAATGTGATCATGCAGCAATTCTGCATGTTGCAGTCCTCATCTGCCCCAGTCCTCTTTTTTACTGGGGAGTTTTTTCCCAAGGGCTTTTTGTGCAGATGTCCAAGGTGCTTCAGCTCCTGAGCAGTTGGTGTTGAGCCAGGATCCAGCAGTGGGCTTTTTCTGAGTAGCTGGTCCCCTGACAAATTCCAGGCTAATGCTGGATGAGAAGTACAACCTGCACTGCTGGCTGTCTCCTGTGACTGACATTTGGAGAGGTTTTGGATGGAATTTTGTCCTTAAAAATAACAATCCTTGCCTGGAAGCTTGTACTCCACTGTGTGGATATTCCTGGAAAAGCAGAGCCAGCTCTCCTCACTCTCTAGTGTGTGTTAACAAACAGGAACATCTCCTGAAACAAATCCCTGTGTCCAGCATCTTCCTGAGGCTCTCCAAGGCTGCCAGCAGGGGTGGGAGCCATGGGATTGTTTTCCTGATGCACTCAGAGTTTCACACTCAGTGCTGCACAAGGAACTCACATCTGTTCCCATTTTAGTGCAGGCCTTTAACCACAGGGCTGTTCTAGGTTCTTCTGGAATATTGTGACTGATAACCAGAGCTTGTTTTTGCTTGAGCTTTCCAGGATTTTAGCAGCTAGTGTTTCTTTTCAATTTGAACAGCATGTTCTGTCATGGCTAATTAAATTCCTTCTGGCTGATGTGCAGATACACACTGTTGATGATGTTAAGTGTAAACATTTGCATGTTATTTCTTCTTGCACATTGCCAGGTGACACATCATATATAATCACAGCAGTTCTGATGAATCATGCTTGCAGTTTGGCTTGCTGAGACTTGTATGGGAAGTTTGTGCTCCAGAGTGAGCATGGAAATGAAATGAGTGTGAAAAAGTGTAGTGGTCCTCCTTCCAAAACCCAGAAGATCACTGGGGACAGGCTTCAGTGGCAAATAATAAAAAACCTGGGATTGAAGTGAGTGATTCTGGCTGGAACTGGAACACAAGAGTAACTTTAACTACTTTTCTTCCTTCTGGCAAAATATTTTGCATAGGTGATTAAATAGGAAGTGTTTACAGATACCTGGTGTAATCAGTGCTTTGTTTGAAAATAACCAAGCCTTCCTCAGCTTCTTACAGTGATCTGCAGGTGTTTTAGGGATCAGGAAATCATGTACAGTAAATATTTCAGTTTCAGATCAGATCTTGGTTCCTTAGTTGCATTATGTTATCCATGCTGTTGGATTATTTGGATAAATGAGGTTTCCAACATGCTGCCTCCTTGATTTTTGAGGCACTGCAGGGCTGGGAATGCAGAACTGCACATGCTGGGTGGTGCTTTAAAGATGCTGCAAATTAAAGATCCATATTATTCAATGTATATTAATGCAGACTTTTTTTTTTCTTTCTCTTGAAGGTTTTTGGATTCAAAGCATAAAAACCATTACAAGATATACAATCTGTAAGTATGCTCTTAAAGATGCATTCTCCAAAAATAATGACTTCTAAAAATAGCTGAGGAGTGCAAGTGGCTTGTTGCTGTCCTGAAGCAGAGCTGGAGATGTTTTGCACATTTCTTAAAACAATTAAGGCTGATTGAGAGCCCTGGTACTTCATTTAGTGGAGCTGAGTGAGGTTAAATGAAATGCTGGTGTGTATTCATGTTACTTGAACGCTTTTAAATGACTTGGCACCCAGCCCATCTGGAGCTTGGGCCATGTGATTAAAAAGTGAAAAGTAATTCACAGCAGGCTTTCTGTTCATGTATTAATGTCCATTTGCCAAAGGAATATTTGCCTGCTTTTTTTCTGTTTTTTTTTTTAAATCAAACTACATCAGTACCCAGGCTCTGTTTGCTTCCTCCCTCTTCTTGTCTGTCCCTGTTTATTAGTTTGAAAAAGCTGTTGGAGCCATTGGTGGTGGTTTCTGACTTCTCTAAGTGTAATGTTTTCCTCTGAAAATTTGGTTCTGTGGAAAGCTATAACTGTTCTAGGAGTTTTCTGGTTTTGGTGGGTTTTTTGGGGTTTTTTTGGTTGTTGCTGTTTTTTGTTCATTGGTTTGGGTTTGGGTTTTTTTTTTTTTTTTTTGTTCCTTCATTTAATTTATTCATTAGCTTAGACTAATTTCATTTGTATAAATGATTTGGTGATGTCAAAGAGTCGTGGTTTTCCTACCCCTCATTTTTTGTCCTAAAAATCTGAGTTGAAGATTGATTCTCTGAACTGCTGCAGCTTTATTATTTAATGAATATGTTTTTAAACATCTACAATTCCTAGAAAAATCACTGTAGTAATGAAATCCAGGCAAAGCATGACATTGTAATCTGTCAGGCATTTAAACAAATATTTAAAAATAAGGATTTAAATCTGCCTCTGAGTTAGCTAAAGGATTGTGCATCAATCAGCTGTTCCCTGGTATTGGAGAGAAGTGACAGTGGGAGCTGAGAAACCTTACAGTGGTCATTGAAGTTGTTGTGGGGCAGAAAAAGATCCATAAAAAGAAGAGATGTTGGTCACCTTTCATAGAGTGAAAGTAGCTAAATTATATTCAGTAAGGATAGTAGCTAAAGTAGCTAAATTATATTCTATTTATTCAGTAGCTAAATTACATTTTCCAGCTGAGGAGCTTTTCAGAGTGCCATCCTTTTAAAAGATGGCTAAAATTTCTGGGTGGAATGGCCAGTGCCTCCCAGAAGAGCTGGTGGCTCCTTGGCATGGAGGTGCAGGTAGAGGAGGTAATTCCTGGCTCTCTTCCTTTGGAGTGTTGTGGGGCACAGCTCTGGATCATTTCAAATCAAACCACCCTGCTTCATCAGCCCCCCAAAGGCTCTTGGCAGCCCCTGGTTATTGTGGGGGGCAAAGCAGAGCAGGGGCAGCTAAACTCCATCTCCTGGTGCTGCCTGGGCAGGGTGGCAAGGGTGGCTTTGGTGTCCCTGACAGGGTCTGGGTTTGCTGAGCTCCTTGTTCCAGTGTAGCTCCAGAGGTGCCAGGAGTAAATTTGTCAGAAAGGAGGATTTTGGGAAGACTAATGAGCATCTTTTCAGGTATCCCCTCCCTGAGGAGCTCCTTGCTAAGTTTCCCCTTTGCTGTCTGCCAGCTGCCTCATTTCACTGTAAAAAAGCACAGCTCAGGCCCCCAGCCCTGCACAGGAACAAAGTTGGTAAATGAGAAGAGCAGTGATGAGACAAATGCATTTGATGTATCTGTTGCTGCTCTGTGTGCTTTCAGCTGTGGAAAAAAACTTGTCCAGGTGTGCCAAAGGTTTTTGTCTTCGTGTTCTTTTATATAAAAATTGATTTTTCTCGTTGTTAACTGCAAATCAATCACAAATGAATCTTCCTAGAATTACTTTATTCATCCCCAGATGAAAAATCTTGGAGGATAAAACTGTCTGGAGAGATCTTAATGCCTGTGCAGGCAAAATTTATACACATAAAATGGCATCAGGTGAATTGTGGCAATGTTTGGTCAGGAGATGGGAAGGAATTGCATCCATTAGGTATTCCAGAGAACTCCATTTCTTTAGATGAAGCTGATCCTTTGTAAATAGTGAACTATTGTCTGTGTTTCAAAGGAGGAGGTGGGAGTTCAGAGGAGTTACGTGATTATAGTCAGAACTATTTCAAAATCTGTCATGGGATTTGAGTTCTCTTAAGGTAGCTGTTCCCTGAAGTTGATAATAATGTGTGTGTTGAGCAGTTTTATCTAAAAAGATTTAGAGCTTTTTCTGAAACTATGTCAGTTATGCCCCATCCTCACATCTTGGCTTTTAACTTCCCAGCAGTTTGAGCAGTTTAATTCTCCTTCTTGTGTCCCTTCTCTCCTGTTTGCCTCTGACCCTTTGCTGTTTCTTCAGTATTCTCCTTAATTTAAATCTGCTCTTCCACTTGGCTCTCTTAACTTCCCATGCTGCCAGATTGTCACCTGCCCTGTTGTAATCATCTCCATCTTCTCCAGTGGCTTTCCTTGAAGTGTCCTGCAGGCAGGTGGTTACAGGAGGGGGCTGTGATGGAAATGGGGGTTTTTTGTGCTTGCTGTGTCCCTGGGGCTGGGCTCTGGCAGAGGAGGCCCCATGTCTTGTCAGCAGTGGGACCATGACTGATCAGGAGGGTGCCTGGCTGGCAGCACTTCGCTTCTGGCTTGCTTTAAACTCACTTTAGTCCTAAGGAGGACCCTAAAACAACCAACCCCCTCGTTAACCCCCAAAATGCCAAAAAATATTCAGGTTTCATCTGGAGATCTGATGCTATTCGAGTTTTAGTAGTGTTTAAAAACCCCAGCCCAAATACACCTGAAGCCTTAAGCCCTCCCAGTACCCCCAGAGGGTGCTTTGGTGGGATTTCTGCTGGGAATCCACACAAATTTAGTGCAGCTGAGCCAGGAGCTCTGCACTGGTGGTGTTCAGCTCCCAGAGGAGGGCAGAGACAGAGACATGACTGTGTGCTGTGCTCAGTTTGGATCCTTGATATCAACAAAACTATTTTTTTATCCCTCATGGTGTTCTACTCAATGATACTCTCTCCAAGTTCCAAATTTGATGAGTTTTCAAATTTGTGGATTTTTAAATATTTTGAAGACTTTCATCTCTTACTCCCCATTTGAGCTGTGTGTTTCTTTAGAAAGAAGCAGGAAACTTTCCTGGATGAGATGCTTTGTGTTAACTGCTTTGCTTCCTAGCAGCTTCCAAAGTTGCTGTGCTGCTGGCTGCTCCATCCCCCTTGGCTGTGCATCCTGCATCCAGCCTCTCTGCTCAAAGTGCAGATAATATTTTTGTGAGCCCCCTCTGCCAGCTTAACCTGGTCACTTCTGACCCACAGAAAGTGTCAGCAGTGTGACTGGAGCTGTGAAAGCAGCCAGGCTTTTCCCTAGCAGAGGGTAGAGCTGGGAAAGGTCTGGAATTCAGGGGAAGGGAAGCCCTGAGAGCATGTGCAGCCCCAGCAGAGCTGCCTGTGTCTGTGTCATGGGCAGAGCTCAGGGCAGCACTGGGAGGCTCCAGTTACAGTCACACAAGGAGCAGCCCAAAGGTTTGTGTGTCTGAAAGCATCAAGTGAGCTCTATATGGCTCCCAAGGCTGCAGTCAGAACATACCTGGTAGGCAGAGATGAGTTCATAGCAGCCCTGAAACTGCTGTGGGAGTTGGAATCCTGTGAAGACACAGGCTGTAATCAGAACCAAAGATCTAGGTGTGATTTGTCTACTGAAATGACTCCAGTAGTTGTGTTTCAGCCTGGTGTCCTCTTTCATAGAATCCCAGAATGGTTTGGGTTGGAAGGACCTTAAACATCATCTTGTTCCAGCCCCCTGTTGTGGACAGGGATGCCATTCACTAGATCAGGTTGCTCAGGTCCCCATCCAAGCTGGTCTTGGCAGGATTATTCTCAGTTTTCCTTTCTGAACTGCACTTCCACTCCCATCATCTTCCCTGCAGGGAGCAGCTCCAAGGAAAATTCTGGAGTGTGTCCACTTCCCTTCTTTCCCCTTACCCCAGGATCTGATCTGGGTGTTCCTTGGTGTGCTGGTGTGACTGGTTTAGAGCCCAGCTGAGGGGTGGTTTCTGTCTCATCACTGGTGTTTATCCCTGGGCAAGGCAAATCCAGTGTGGTTTGCTGTGCTCCTGTCTAGCTGGAGAGGTCTTTGAGTGGGGAAGAGACTGATGCAGCTCCAGAACCCTCAGAAATGTGTCATTTCCCAGCTCTGAGGGGGAAAGTGGCTGACTGGCCTTCAGGGTTCACTTAAATTCAGGGATCAATGCCAAGTGGCAGTGTCACAGTCCCTGCTTGATAGCAGTGATCTCTGTGATAATATTCAGTGGGGTTTGTGGTGCTCCTTGTGATCCCCACTGCTCTGAGCACCCACGTTGCTGCTGAGGTACCCTGAGCTGTGCTCTGAGTTCAGCATGCCCTGGATGAAGGTCACAGCTCTCTGCTCCCCGTGCCTTTGGCAGCAGGGAGCTGCTCCAGTGCTGGAGCTGCTCGTGCCCAGGGTTAGAAGGTAATAATACTGGCATGAACTGAGTCACACTGTGTAAAACACAGCCATGGACTACAACCACCAGAGGGGATTTGCCTTTCAGTGAAATAATTCACATTTCACATTGCAGCCTGCTGCAGAACAGTTTTTTTTCCTGCGTGTAACCTCTAGTTTTAAAACATAAAGGTGGTGGGCATGCATTCCAGGGTGTGACAGATGCTGGGAGTGCCTCAGAGACTTGTCTTGAACTCTTGTGTGTTTTTCTTTTTCAGATGTGCTGAAAGACATTATGACACCGCCAAATTTAACTGCAGAGGTAGGTTTTTACTGCCTAATGTGTGCTCCCTTTAAACCTCAGTGAATGAAGGCCTAAAGGAGGAGCTGATGAATAGTCATGTAAGAGATTTGGGCACAAGGAATGATGTCAGATTGCTTTGAGTCATTGGGAAAAACTTGCTATATTCTTGGTGCTTTCAAGAAAGTGTGTTCCTGACAGTTAAAGATCAAGATCTAATAAAAAGTCTAGAGTTGCAAAAAATTTCTGCAGAATGGGTTGCACAGAAGTTTCAGTTCAGTGAAGTACAAACCCCTTGTACAATTTACGTATGAGGCTCAGAGGAGTCTGGTTTTTATGAAGGATGAAAATGGAGAACAGTTAAAGCCACTATCACTATATGTATAAAGCAGCTTTTGGAACATCTGGCAGAACCTTCAGATGCTAAAATAAAATATTAATTCCCATGTGATGTCTCTTTAGAGATGAGTTGGGTCTTAGACACTCTGCAGAGCTACCAAAAGCAGTGAGGAGTCCTTCAGGGGTGCCTTTTGCCCAGGTCCTGGTGAGTGGATACTGATGTAGCTGTTGTGTCAGTATTACCTCCCCAGGCAATAAATAAATAAATGCAGTTTTACCTTTGATCTTTGGGCAGAGGAGCATTTCTTGCACACAAGTTGTGGTTTCTATGCTTCAGATGAGGGTAAATGAGGAGTCCTTGTGCCTACAGAATTGTGAACAAATTTGGGGCTTATTCTGCATCATAGCAATGGCTCAACTTCTATTTTTCATTATTATTATTTTAAACCATCCATCTAGCTATGAAGAGGATTTAGAACGTGACCAAAATGTAATTGGCTGCTTTAATGTCTGAATATAGAAGGCCTGAAATTGTCTTGTTGAAGTTGTCAGCTCTTCTCATTTGCTCTCACAATGTTGAATGACAGTGCCCTGAAACCTCACTCCATCCTCACCAGCCAGAAAAAAGTATTTTAGGATCTGCTTGAGCAGTGCTTTGGGTAAGAAGAGAAGAGGACATGTTCTAATGTGGCCAGAACATATGTTTGCTTTAATTTCTGGTTTTTAGTACGGGGGTGCTCAGCTCCCTTGACTGTCAATCCCAGCCCCAAATGCTGCTTATTGACAGCACCTTTCACAGCTCCTCTGCACAAGACAGGCTGCATTTTCTTAATTTTCATCCCCGAATTAGTTAACCTCAGATAACCAAATTGGTGACTCAGGACTTCCCTTAGCAGAGGAACAAAAGTTCTACTTGAAAATCTCCTGAAGTGAACTGACTGCAAAGGGAACTTCTGATTTGTACTGAGCATGAAGCACCAGAATAGTTCATTATTCACCCAGGATGATCTTGCATCACATTAAACCCCAAACACTGAAAGCTCTGAAATCTTCTTTGGGAAGTTGCTTTGTGTCCATGGTTTTTCCAGTTTCTGAAATCCTTCCATGCTGGAATTGTCTTCTGCTTTGCCACAGACATTCTTTCTTTCTTTTTTTTTTTTTTTTTAACTCTTCTGTGGGCTGTGGGATTCTTCTTGCAATGTGTAGGGGCCTGGGAGAGAACAGACAGGATTATTCTCCAAGCTGTGTGTTCCATTGTAAGGAATCGAAATCCAGGGAGGAGCTGCACCTTCTCAAGGCCCTGCTCAAGACTGTGCAGCTTAATGTTTCCTTCCTCTTACACCATCCCAGGGCACCCATTTCATCTTCTTACTCCAGCCTTGAAGAAAGAACCACAAGGTTTGCCTTTGATTCCAAATCTTGGAGAACATCTTCAGCATGCTGTGACTACCTGGCAGTTTTCAGGCTGTTCTTCCAGGCCTTCTTTTCATGGAAACCTTGCTGGCTGTAGTTGCAGTAGACTCAAAAGCTGTACAGAGAAATTCACAGCATTTTTGCAGCTTCTTTTCGTAGGGATTTCCAAATAAATTCCATCTTTAAGTTCACATAAAACTTTGGGGATCATTTGGGGAGCCTTTGGATCTTCCATGTGGAAGAGTTTGTGTGTTTGTGTACAAACATGACCAAAACTTTCCCAAACTCCTCCATAAATACATGTTGCCTCTTTAGCAAAGATCAACTTCCCCATTAGTTCTGGGGTATGAAGGGGGCAGTCTGTAGTGTGAGGGGATAAACTTGTTGATCCCTCCAAAAGGCTGTGGCCTTGTCCTGCAGTCCTTCAGCAGTTCCATAACTTCATCCCTCACTTGTGCTCTTGGAGTCCTTGGGGATCCATCAAAAGGAGCCTTGTGTGTGTGACTAGTGAGTGGTGCTTACAAAACCAATACAGACACTTGCCAAAAAAATGAAATGTATTCATTTTTAGCCCAGAAAAGGAAATGGTGTTTGTAGCTGAGAATTTTGAAGTGAACCAGGGTTGTGTTTATCAGATCCCAAGGCTGTCGGTGGGGAATTGGGGTGCACTTCATCAAGTGCTGTTCTGCTGAAACCAGAACATTGTGTGTTGTTCTGCTGGTCAGGGTGATAGTGTCCCTCATCTGATCTGAGATGGGAGAAGTTTGGGTGCTTCTCTCTGCTCAGTGCTTATTTTTTTGCTCACTTGAGTTTTCTTGTATTTCCTGCATTGCTTGAAAATCTTTCTATCCCTAGATGGAAAAGTGTGTGTGAATGCACCCATATCAGAAAGGACAGCATTGTTCAGTGCTTTGACTCTAAACCCCAGAAGTATTGCCACTGCCTTACCTGAGATTTTCTCTCCCATGACCATTTTTGAAATATGGAAATGGCAGGGTTTTGTTTCACAAGGCCTTGCAGCAGATTTTGAGAGTTTGTTCCCAATGTAGACCCAACCGTGTTCAGAAATTTTTCAGCAAAGTTCCTGTTGTCTGCTCAGTGACTGAGCTCTGGCCTTGTTCTCTCTCAGCAGGTAGTTTAATTATTGCTGGAGTAATGGCTTTTCACAAGGTTATTCTGTGTGCCAGCACGCTCTTAAATTCTAGAAAATTCATGTTACAGAGCCTGTGCCACTCAGTTCAGTAGAGGTGTGAAATAGTTGCTCTGTGGAGCAGGATGCCTGCTTACAGATTAATGGAGAAATGTCTGCAGTGCTTATGATACACTGAATTAATACTGGAATTAAAAACACATATCAATATGCCAGATGGGATGGGGCTTATTGAATAACTCAATTTTTACATGCTTGTCCCAAAGGTGACCTGAGCTTGCTTTGCCTTTTGAGGTTCTGATGAACTCCTCCTTCTCCCTGCAGTTGCACAGTACCCTTTTGAAGACCATAACCCACCACAGCTGGAGCTCATCAAACCTTTTTGTGAAGATCTTGACCAGTGGCTGAGTGAAGATGACAATCATGTGGCAGCAATCCACTGTAAAGCTGGAAAGGGACGAACTGGTGTAATGATTTGTGCATATTTGTTGCATCGAGGCAAGTTTTTAAGGGCCCAAGAAGCCCTGGATTTCTATGGGGAAGTAAGGACCAGAGACAAGAAGGTGAGCTGTTGCTGTTCTTCTCTCCCTCTCCCTCTAATTTGCTGCTTTTCCTCCTTGTGATCCATTTGATGTTCAAACCCTTTAAGTTTGATGTCTGATTTAGCTCCAGTAGGATTGGATCAGTGCTGTTAGAAATGGAAAAGCTTTCCTAAGCAAGCAGGAACCTTTAGTCACAGCACTAAAGCAGCCTGGTTTTAACACGTCCTGTTCAAGAGGACCTGGGCAGTTGATTTAAAATGGCTTTTTCAGCACTGTTCTGCTGTGTGGTGCATCAGGGGGGCAGTGAACTTTCTCGTTCAGCGTTTTCAGCCCAAAGGAGAGGATTGTTCCAGCTGATTTTGCCTGAATGGATGAGTTGTTCATCTCCTCAGGTTCTCTCAACTGCTGTGGTGGGGTTTGGAGAAGCATAGGGGAATATCCCAACTGGAAGGCCTTTATTGTTGGATGCCACTTGTCAGTAAAGGAGAGTTAACAACCTTTCTGGCAGGGTTAGGCCTCATTAATGAGAATTTAACCTCCTTATTTGAAATCTTCTCCAAAGGTGATAAGATGTGACTTTTAAGGTCATTTTAGCAAGTTTCCCTGCTTGTCTTCCATTATTTCCCTGAGTGTGTTGGTTGAGCATCCCAAGGGGATCATCCCTGCAAGCCAGTTTCAACCTCTCCAAGCACAGAGCTCTCCCTGTTCCTGGAATATTTACACAAGGTATTCATTTCAGTGTGTTGGTGTCTAATAAGAAGAGCTTCATGTCTGAGGGCTCTTGAGAGAAGTGTCACAGAAGGAATTTTAGAATTTTGGCTGTTAATTTATTGGAAGGAGCAAGTAACTCCTCAGTTTGCTGTGCTGATGAGGTGGAGCTGATATTCCATGTGCTGCTGAGTTGGTTGTGGTGTCATGCTGGAGTGGAGACAAGGTCAAGGTTTCCCATCAAAACTTTGTGGCTTTTGGTAAAAGTGCATGAGAGAGACTGGGAAGGAGCAGTGTGCTGAATAAACAGAGTAGATTACTTCTGGTGATAAGGGTTCTCTCCAGAGCTGGATAAAAAACCATGAAAACGACAGAACTGAACAAATACACAGTGAAATGCTGTGCCTCAGTTTCCCTTTTGTGAAAAGGAAGTTGTGTTTCTGCAAGTTGGGTGTTTATCAGTACCCCAGGGGTACCTTGGGCACTTTGGAGGGGAGGGAGAACTCAGTAAAGAGGAGTAGTGAGAGCCTTGTTTACTTGACTGTAAATACTGTCTGTAACCAGCAGCTTGTTTTGGTTTCAGTGTCTCTGCTGCAAGAGTTGACTTTTTTTCCCTTCCCAGCTCCACTTGAGCGTGGTTATCTTGATGTGGCCAGTGGGCAGCATGTGATTCACATTATCCTTCAGCAGTGTTTATAAACAGGTATTCCAGTGCAGGTTTCTGGAGCCTTTTTGTCCCTTGTGGCCCATATTTCAGCCTTATATGTCAAGTGCTGCTCTCTGATTTGATATTTCACCACACCTTTGTATAACTGACTTCCTCAATTCAAAGTCAATGAGGCATCAAAAGAGCTGTTTGCACAAAGGGACAAGCAAATGCCTTTTTTTCTTTCTTTTTGGGCCAACATGGATATGATAAAGGAAAAGTGGCTTTAATAGGGAGCAGATTTTCTTGGTTTAAAGTGAGGACAAGGTGCCCACTTTGCAGCTGTAGCTGCTGAGGACAGCCCAGCTACAATCACTGCTGCCATTAATGCTCAGGGCAGAGAGCTGCTGCCAGAGAGGGCTCTGGCTGTGCTGGCAGGAAGTGTGAGGCTAATTGCAAGAGGAAGTATGACTAATTGGTCAAGAGCACAGCCCTGAGTACTTCTGGAGCCAGCTTTTCCCAAGTGCCTGCTGGGAGAAGCAGCTCCAGGGAGGCCTTTGCACCATCAAGTGAGAGTTGTTGTAGGTGAGGCTCAGAGCTGCTGCACAGGCTGTTCTTGTGCTGGGCAGCAAGACATGGCAGAGCCCAGGCTGTCTCTGTCTAAACCCTCTCATGGGGTGTTTTGTTTCCTCTACAAGCTGCCTCTTTTTGGCTTCTGAAACCCATTGTAGTGGGGGGAACTTAGTCAGAAGAAGGGAGTGGTGAAGATTAGGAAGTGTGGGCTGCATGGTTGTGTCTGTCTGTCTCCACCACTGAAGAACAGGAGTGATTTTTGTTTTCCTTTTGAACCAAAGAAGACAAACTCTTTTCTCAAATGGGATAAAGAATTGTACTTGTCTGTTGTCAGAGCTGGGGAAGAAGTAACCCCCCAAGAAGTTCTCTAAAGAAGCTGCTGCTTCCACTGTTTGAAGTGATTATTTTATCCCACACACTGCTGTGCTGACAAAGACTGGCAGCTTACCTTCCTACAGCTGGAGAAGGTCTTTATTTATTTATTCCTGCTTCTGCCTTGGAGGGTTTTGTGGTGAGGATTAGGCTTGGAGAAGCTCAGTGGATAGGGATCAGCTATTCAAGTGCTGGAGATGATCCACTCAGTGGCATTCTTTGAGCACTATATGGTTTTCTTGTCAAGGATGGCTCCTAAGAGTTCTCATGTGGGGAAAGGCTGAGAGAACTGGAGTTGTTCAGCCTGGAAAGGAGAAGCCTTGGGGTGACCTAATTGTGGCCTTCCCAGTGCCTGAAGGAGCTGAGAAGAAAGATGGAGAGAAACTCTTCATAAATGCCTGGAGAGACAGGAAAAGGGGACTGGCTTCATGCTGACAGAGTAGGGTTAGATGGGATATTGGGAAGGAATTCTTCCCTGGAAGGGTTGGGAGTGCCCAGAGCAGCTGTGGCTGCCCCTGGATCCCTGGCAGTGTCCAAGGCCAGGCTGGACTTGGGGGCTTGGAGCAGCCTGGGACAGTGGGAGGTGTCCCTGCCCATGGCAGGGGTGGCACTGGATGGGCTTTAAGTCCCTTCCAACCCAGACCATGCTGTGTTTGTGGTGTTGCTATAACTGAGCAGGAAGTGAAAACCAATTAGTTTGTGTGAGGAAGCCTCAGAATAATCTCTGAGCAGGGCAGAGATCCCATGTCTGATGTCAGAGCTGGTCACTCGTGGTGCCTGTTTGCTGGACATGCTCAGGTGCTACACAGCCCTAGGCCTGCTCTGAGGCTGCAGCTTCACTCTCACAGTGGCTTGTGTGGGAATATTGTTTCCAAAATACTTGTTCTTCATAGTCCTGCCTGTGCTGCGTTGAGAGGAGAACCAGGAGCAGCACCTGACAATGTTTGGGATGCCCTGGGAAGCTTTGGCACAGGGACCAGAGGAGCTTATCTCACATCCATTTAAAAATGGTGGTGGTGATAGATGGGAAATGCAAGCTTGCACTACTGCCCTGTCCTTATTCTTTGGAGTAAAAGTGAGTGGTGGTTGGTTACACCCCTTGGAATATTGTTAGTTTGTTATGAAAACATTCTGCTTGGAATTCAGACCTTTGGAAATGGAGAACTCTGAGTCCTGCTTCAGTGGGCCTGGTTTTAGGGTCTCAGGATCTAAGGGCTGTGTCTCCAGGGAGTCCCACTGTGGCTGGAGGGCTAAAACTGCCCTGTTGCCCAGGAACTGCCTTTGCTGTGGGATTGACTGTCAGTGTGAAAGTGTTCCCTTGGTTCTGGTCCCAGCCTTGCCTGTCCTGGGGTTTTTCCATAGGACACATCCATTATGGCATGAGGAAGCTCTGGGCAGGGAGGGATGTGTTCTCCTCAGCTCTGTGCTCCCCTCCTGCCTGGCAGCCCTGGCAAACACTGCTGGCCTGCTCTGAGGCTGGGATTTGCTCAGTCCTGACTCTCAGATCCCAGGAAAGAGAACTTTAGAGCTCCCCTAAGGGGTGGGTGTGATAAGCACTGGGGACATCTGAGCCAAAGCCACGGCCAGTGTACAAGGCTGCTTGGGAAGGTCATTGTGCAAGTGCTGCAGGGAAAAGGCCTTTGTGTAATTTAGAAGCAGCTCAAGTGATAAGGAGACATAATTATCAACTTTTTTTTTTTTAAATGGCAGGAAGTGACTATTTTCATGTGTGCAGAATAGAGATTTACTAAATTAAAAGCACTCTGGCTACTCTTAGCTCCTGCCTCTTGTGAGGTGAAATTAAAAGTTTATAGAAATATGAAGTCTAGGTTTTGTCACCAAATGCTCACAGACTTGTATATATGAAAAGTTTTTGTTTATCTCCAGTTTGCTCCAATTCCACACTCAGTTTTAATCAGAAAGATTCTTTACTGATGCTGTTGCAAGTCTGCAAGTAACAGGTTGTTCTACACCATGCAATGAATTTTCTGGGAATTAAACAATTTTTCATCATTATCAATTTTATGGGAAAGTATTGGCTCAAAGAGCTTTAAAACTGTTCCCTTATTTGAAGCTTTGAGCTGATTTAAAATCAGTAATAAAAACATCCATAAGTTCTATGCTCTCAAAGCAAATGTTTACCTCAGAGTTTGAACACTTTGGGCTGTCGGGCACAAAAATGTGGAAGTGAGACTTTCCACATTTTTGGGAAAAATATTCCAGGATGTTTTGTAAAGAGAAGGCAGCATCAGTCTTGAGTACAGTGATATTAGCAAACATGAGTCTTTTGACTTAAAACGCTGTCAAAATGTAATTCCTGTAGTGGTAGATTTTAGGATTCCTAAATGTAATGGTGCTTTAGAGTATGTTCAAGGCACTTCTTGTTAAACATTTGGTGCTCTCCATCCCCAAAAAAGCAGCAGCAGCAGCAGCATGAGACTATTTTCGACATGACCCTCAGGGTGTCTGTGGTGTTTATTTTTAAGAAATGGGAAAAATCTGCATTCTTTGCTTCATTGCTGGAGATGGATGTTTGGAGAGCACAGAATCACAGAAGGGTTTGGGTCAGAAGGGACCTTAAAGGGTATTTCCAGCCCTCCTGTCGTGGGCAGGGACAGCTTCCACTATCCCAGGCTGCTCCAAGCCTCATCCATCCTGTCCTTGGACACTCCAGGCATCCAGGGGCAGCCACAGCACCCTGTGCCAGGGCCTGCCCACCCTGCCAGGGAACAATTCCTTCCCAATATCCCATCCAGCCCTGCCCTCTGGCACTGGGAAGCCATTCCCCTTGTTGTTGCCACTCCAAGTTCCTTCTCCATATTTCTTGTTGGCCCCTCCAGGTACTGGAAGGCCACAGTGAGGTCACCCCAAAGCTTCTCTTCTCCAGGCTGAAGGCTCCCAGTTCCCTCAGCCTTTCCTGGTGGGGGAGGTGCTGAAGCACCTGGCAGCTCTGTGTGCTGGGGGCTGCTCAGCAGTGAATGACCTGTGCTGTTCCTTTGGGCCAGATGTGCTTCACCTGGAGGTGCTGATGGGCAGCAGCCCCGTCAGTGATGCTGATCCAAGGTTTGTGACCCTTGTTTTCCCTCTGTTTAGGGAGTGACAATTCCCAGTCAGAGACGCTACGTGTACTACTATAGCTACCTGTTAAAGAATCACCTGGATTACAGACCAGTGGCACTGCTGTTCCACAAGATGATGTTTGAAACAATTCCCATGTTCAGCAGCGGAACTTGCAGTAAGTACCAGCCCCCCTTCACCTCTGCTGGGGAGCCTGTTGGTGTTTTGGCACCAAGAGCTGCACATCTTGGGGAAAGTCACCTGTAGACAATCCAAAATGTGCTGCCTTAGTGGGCTCTGTGCACTGGGATCCTCCCAGGTGTAGTCTGTGAAGGGCTCGTGATTGTTTTATTCCAGTTTTAATGTTTTAATGGTTTGAAGATAAGGGATTCTGTGTGTAGAACCATTGAGGCTGGAAAATGACCTCCAAGATTGAGCCCAGCCTGTGAGCAGTCCCCACCTTGTCACCCAGCCCAGAGCACTGAGTGCCACATCCATTCCTTCCTGGGACTCCTCCAGGCTGGAGACTCCACCATTCTATGTATATTTGGGTATTTGCTCCTTACTTTTATGGAAAGCCTCCTTTTTTTTAAACACAGCAACTCTTGGGAAACATGAATTGCTGAAAAACATTTGCCTAATGGCATGTTGGCTTCCAATGCAGCAACATCATTCTTCCCATGATGTTCCAAAAAAAAATAAATGAATCAGTTCAACTGGGTAAATATCTAATTAACTCTGGAATAAACTTTTCTCCATGTGAAGGTTTCCAAAGCATTAATACACCTGTAAATGATTAATCTCATCTGCTGATACACTGTGTTAGTGAGGAACAGCAGATTTTGTGAAGCTTTGAAATACCAAAAACAAATTCTGCTCTGTCCTGTGGGCTGTGTTACAGGGCAGTGACTGCCTTGTGTTGCGTGCTCGTTTTTGTTGGTGGAAAAAATCTAATGGTTTTGCTATGGGGATTACAGCAATGTGTAATTAATTCCAGTGCCTCCCGTGGCTTTGATTAAAACTGCCCTGTTAAATATTGTTGTGAGACAGTACCTGAACATGCAACACACACACAAGCAACAATGGAGCAGCTTGTCAGGCTGTACAGGAGGAGGGAGGGAGGAGCCTCTGCCAGAACCCCTCTGCCTTAGGGAAGAGGTGTGGAGGTTACAGATTACTGCAATTACCACTTATTGAATGTTTGGGATGAACTTGTGAGTCTGAACTGCTCAAGTGAGCACTGACTTGTGTGTCCACGGGAGGCTGCTGGGGTGGTGTTTACACAGGAGGATGTTGGGATAGACAAGAGATTGGCCAAGCACCTGAGAAGGTAAATTAACTGTCAAGCTCAGCAGTTGTATGCTGCAATATTTCAAGTTTCTGTGGAGTTCTCAGTGATTTTTCAGAATGTGAAATCGATGGTCTGTTGTGTTTTTTGTCAGCTGTGATGGCAGTAATTTAACCAATGTGATAACTTTCAGTCTGCCTGCCTTGTTACCATTCTGCTGCTTTAGAGACACTGACAGAGCAGAGTCCAGCCTCTAGGGCACAAAGAGGGGGTGACAGAGTTTCACAGCTCTGAGGATTTGAGGGAGATGAGAGCAGAAAGAGAAGCTTGTGTGGAGACCTCACAGCACCTTCCAGGGCCTGAAGGGGCTGCAGGGAAGCTGGAGAGGGACCCTGCAACAGGAGCTGTGGTGACGGGACAGGGGAGAATGGTTTGACACTGCCAGAGGGGGAATTTAGGTGAGAGATACAGAAGGAATTGTTCCCTGGCAGGGTGGGCAGGCCCTGGCACAGGGTGCCCAGAGCAGCTGTGGCTGCCCCTGGATCCCTGGAGTGCCCAAGGGCAGGCTGGATTTTGGGGCTTGGAGCAGCCTGGGACAGTGGGAGGTGTCCCTGCCCATGGCAGAGCTGGCACTGGATGGGATCTAAGTTCCCTTCCAACCCAAACCATCCTGGGGATTCTCTGAGCCTGCCAGTAATAGTTTCATCCCTGGGCCCTTCAGCAGGACAGTGTGGGTGTGTTTAATAGGCACTTCCACAGCTCTGCAGGTGTGTCTGACCTAAGCATTTCCAAAGCAACTCTTCCTAAACTGGACCAAAAGCCCCTTTTTAATTTCAGTGCTACCCCTGCAGATTTAATTGGGGAAGTTATGGCATGGCTGGCACTTCTCTGGTGATGGTGATTTACAGGACCAGCTTAGACTCTGCTGGTGCTGGTTGGTTTTCAGTATTAAGGTTCAGTTTTGTCCTTGTTTTTGCTTGTTTGTGTGAGAGTAGAGTCAGTTTGTGCTGACATGACCAGCCGCTCTGCAGTTGGAAGAAGAGGTGAGAGAGAATAAAACCTCTCACTTTAGTCTGTGTAACAGAGAGGAGAGGGAAAATGCATGGAACCATCAAGTAGTTGTCACATCTTACAGTCTTTATATTAAAAAGAAATAACATTTCAGGAACTCCCTGGTGGCCTGAAAGTATTGCCATGAAGGACAGGAGTCTCTAAGGCTGTTTCCAGTAGCATGTGGCAAAGTTTGATCCCCTGTGGTGTGAAACCCTTAAGAGAAATTTAGTTAACTTTGAAAACATCACAGCTCACGGGTTTGTTTCTGCTGCCAGCATTGTGCTTTTTTGACACTTTTGAGGCTTTTCTCACCCAGTGACACTCTCGTTTTGTCACACAGATCCTCAGTTTGTGGTGTACCAGCTAAAGGTAAAGATATTCACCTCCCCTTCAGGACCCTCACGACGTGAAGACAAGTACATGTACTTTGAATTCCCTCAACCTTTGCCGGTCTGCGGCGATATCAAAGTGGAATTTTTCCACAAACAGAACAAGATGTTGAAAAAGGTTGGTTTCTTTGCTTTTTCTGGAAAACATTGTCAGGCCAGCCCCTGCTGCTGGGGGTTGGGATGTTGGTTATTTTTCAGGGGATGTGTAATCACAGCATTTAATTCTTTGATGTCTGGTTTTCCCAAGGAGCCAATCGACCACAAAATGAAAGCTGGATGTTTGGGGAGTTGGTGAGATTAAGTACAAAGGTTGGATAAAAATGATCCTGGGTCTGTATTGCAGCCTTTTGGGTAGTAGTGAATAATCTAATTGAGGAAGAAACATTCACCTTCTAAAAATAGACTTGCATACTGAGCGAGTTAACTCCAGCTGTTTTCTCCACTAAATTTTCCTGAGGTTTGAGCAGGCACAGAAGATCCTGTCTGTGCTGTTGGCTGATTTGTACCCATCTGTCAAATTTAGCTGAATTTCTGAGATAATTGAGTTCCCACGCACTTTGTAAAAGTATCTCTGCAAGCTCTTCCACCACCTCTGTGTTCCCAGCTGCAGTGCCTTGACATGAGAGGTTTGGAGAATTCCCTCAGAAGTGAGGATTTAATTAGGGTCTCAGTTGTGGGGAAAAAAATTAATCTAGGACTTATTTTGAAACCAAAATCAGCCAGTTCCTAAAGCAGAAACCTTGAGTTTCTTTAGTTCTGGTGCTTGTGGAGCAACTTTGGATCTACCAGAGTGAAAAATGAAGATGACATCGTGCTGATTAAAGGCTACCTTGGTATTTGCTACTTAAAACTCCTCATCAGCAGTTACTCCCTGTTGAATGGAGGTTAGAAAACTTAAGAGCATTCAGTGAGTGAATTCATAAAATGAAGAAATGCTGAAGTGAATCAGGAGACAAAGAAGTGGTGAGGTAACAGCACTCACAGCTGTGCACACAGGTTGTACCTGCCAGCTGTGTGTGAATACACATGCACACTGTTGTGTGGGCTTGCTTGTGTGAGCAAGTTTAATTCATGTGCTGGTGTCTGCAGAAGTTTCTGGACAGTTCCTTGGTGGCCCTGTTTCCCTTCTCTGCCTGTTTGATGAGATGTTTTAGTCAGTCAGTGTAGTTGTGTGCAGTACAGAGACTGTAGAAGCATTTGAAAAGTAGAAATTCTATTTAAAGCTGAGATTATTGACATGCAGCAGCCACTTTTGAGAAGAGTCTTTTAAAGGAGCACCCAGATGTATATTGTTTGCTAAACATGAGGGATGCAGGGAGGAGATGATGCAAAACCCCAGCATGTGAGACAAGCTCCTGCTTTATCTACTCTCCTATCTGGAGTGTGAGTTTGTTGTTTCTTTGCCATCTCCAGTAACACCTGGATTGTAGACAGACCTGATGGGCAGTACTGTGCTGCCCATCCCTGCAACACCAGAGTGCAGGTCAGCTGCTGGATCTTGGCTCTGTAGCCCCAGGAACAAACCCCTGTGTTTGTTTTACCCCTGGAGAGAGCACTGAGATCCAGAGACAGTGTGATGAGAGCCCCTCATGAGTACACACAGTTTCTGTAGCATGAATTGGGTTTTCAGGAGGGTGTAGAAGTGCAGAACCACAGCAGGAGGATCACTGTGCTGGAGTTTCATGTCAGTGTCAGATTGTGGTTTCATTTCTTCAGAATCTTTGAGGTTTCTCAGTAGCTGCTTGATTTTTTTTTTTTTTGGCCTTTTTGTCTATTCTTATCAAACACCTGAACTGTTTGGGTTCTGTGGATTACAGATAGTGCAGAGGTGCTCAGTTTCTCAGTGTTTTTGGCCTGGTAGAGCCAGAGAAATGGTGTGAAGGTGGTTCTTTGCACATCTGCCAACTTCTCTGAGATGGAAACTGCCCCTTCATCACCCAGTTAAAAAAAACACCTTGATAATCTCGCTGAAATATCTGTTGAATCAAGTGTCTTACTGTCTCAGCTTTCAGTATGAATGGAGGACAGAGGAAAATAGGTGTGAGATGTTCCACAGTTCTGTTAAGATCCACCTCCCTCAGCTCTGCTGCAAATTCAGGAGCTGATCCTTCCACACAGTCCTTGGACAGGCTGTTGGAAAAAGTGATATGGTGAGAACAGGGCAAAGGGGAATATTGGTGCCAGGAGAACCTGCCTTGGCTCAAACTGAACTCATTTCTCTGTCCAGGTGTTTCACATCTGGGCCTGTTCCTTTTCTACATCAACTGTCTACACAGCTTCTACCCAAAACCCCAAAAGTGAAGGCCCTCCACGGGGGAGACTTGTGCCTTAAAGATCCCTTTATGCAATGATCACCTGATTCATGAGGGACAGCAGAATTAGGAGTAACAGCATCTTCTCTTTCAGAGATTCTGGTTTATTAACCAGGTTTCTGAAACGTGGAATTGTAAGTCTGTTGCCTGTCATTGGTTCTTGTTCTTCCCAGGTTTTCTGTTGGCAGATTATAGCTAGCTGAACTAGTCTTAAAGACATCACATATTGACCAGTCTGCATTTTAACTTTAGCATAATAAAAACCTAATAAGATTTAATTAAAAGTGTAATTCCTGATCCATTCTGAGCCTCAGGCTGGAGAATGGCTGTGTCTCATCTCTGGAGATGAAGAAAACTTCTTTGCCCTGGCTCTGGTTTGGTGTTTGATAACACTGATCTCAGGTGAAGTGCCCCAGATTCCCTCACCTGTCCTTGCTTCCAGATTTCCCAGTCCTTTGAAGAACAGCATTATTTGCAGAGCTCTCTGTGGGGAGGGCCCTCCTCAATTTTGCTCAAGCTCATTTTGGATAAAATCATCATCCATAAACCAGACCAAACCTGAGTGACCAAATGACTCTAAACATCCAACGTTGCAGAGTCAGTGTGAGATTTAAAGCAGCCACATGTCCTTTCTTTTAATGGCAAAAGTTAATTTAAGCAAATCCAGTGGCTTTTGGGAGCTCACCTCAGCCACAGGATCACTGGTGCCACTGGGCTGTTGGTACAGGGCTGACAGCCTTGGAAAAGTTTCATCCCTTCCATAGTTTCTGCCACCTGGCATCAGTTAGGAAGTCCCCAGCTCTTGGTCTTTTCTTGTCTAATCAAGTTGTTTACTTTATTCTCAGACTGTTTCTTCAGTGAGCTGTAGCTACTTCCTTTTGAGAATGAGATGCATGCCCACATGAGAACAAAATGGCTCGAGGCTCGAGTGCCATGGCTGTGTATGAATTTCTGATGGGTACAAGTTAGCAATTTGGGGGATTTTTTTTTTTTTGAGCATGGCTTTTTGTTGTAGCTTGACTGTTGTTCCATCTCAGACTGCTGCTGTAGTCCCTCTAGTTTTGCTTCCATGGATCTCTGCAAAACCTTTTTCTTCCAGTTATTGATGTTGACATGATAATCTGAAAGTATTTCAGAGTATCCTTAGATCACTCGGTTCAATGGGAGTCTGTTTAAAAATAATACAGAGATCTCCTCATCTTCCTGCCTTCAGAGCCTGGGGGTGAAGGAGACCTTTTTTTGGGAGTCCTCCCAGTACAGATGAGAGGGAAATGTTGATGTGGGTTTAATTTGTGAGAGTCAGTGGTGTTCTATCCCCAGACTCCAGCGTAGGAGGGCTGACAGCATTGTTTGAGCAGTTGCATTTCATCTCTCAAGTCTAGAGATAAGTTCTGCTTGCAGAGTTCAACAAGACTTTGGGCAGTTGCTGTTAAGCAAACGCTGAGGAATGAACTCTGAAAATGTCAGAAGACTCAGTGTTGACCTGAAAATGGTACAGGAAGTTCCATCAGGCAGGCCCAGGGAACAGGCTGAACCATGGTCTCCATTCTTGGAGAGCATCTCCAAACCCTCAGTGGGTGCTGCAGAGCAACTCTGAGTGCCTGTGGATCTCTCTGCAAAAGTTAAACTCTCAGGAGGACATGGGAACTCCTGACTGATGGCTTAAATGTTGGATTTGGATCTCAGTCTGCAGCTAGAGACCAGCTCTAGAGTGCAGAATGTTTTTCTGTCACTCTGAGAGACTGCACGAGGTAGGGACAAGCAGTGTTTGTCAGAACTGTGGGATTAAATCAGCCTCTGTCTCATCTGATACTGCACTGGAGATTTATGGCACAGATTTGGTTATGGGAAGAAGTACATCTGTGGTTTATTTTTTTTTTTAAGACAGATGTCTGTGATGTAACTGGAAGTGAAGCAAAACACATTGAAAAACAGTCTCTCAATACTTTTTTTTTCAGAAGTCTGTTCATTAACTTGTGTTATGTGAGCACTTGGTCTGGTATTTTTATTTGCTATATAAAGCCTGAGTTCAGTTCATGCCTTGATTTTTAAAATTCCTATCTTTGGCCCATATTACATCATCTTTCTTCCTTGTCTCCCATGAAATATCTTGGGTCCTGATGCTTTAGCTGAATCCTCACTTTGAGATTTGCTCTTCAGTGAAAACACTGACACAGTTATCAGCCTTAAAAGCTAATTCTAAGAAACTTGACCAAGTCTTCCCTCAATTTGAGTGGCATGCCACGTTCCAAGACCCATGAACTCAGTTTATTAGACTAATGAAGTTGTGTAGTGGGAAGGAAAGGAAAATAACTTGATGCTTTGAGAAGCTGGAGGGAGATAAAAGGAGAAATGACCAGCTTAGCTGAGTTGTATTGTTTAGTTTGGGTCCCTGAAGACCTCTGCAAATTTATCCCAGGGAACACACATTAAAAGCTGTCCTGTGAGAGGTTTGTTGTCTGTCAGCCCCTGTCAGTGAAGCTGAGCCCCCCCAGCCCCTAAAGTTCCAGCTGAATCCCTCCTGGTTCTCCATTCATGGAGCTGAAGGTGAGGCATGATAAACCTGTGCCTTCAGCTTCTGCTGGCATTGATTCCCATCCAGTGGCCTCTGTTCCTCTGGCACTGCTTTCCTGCTGGTGGCAGGAGCCATTCTCCAACCATCCATCCCCTGCATCGTGTCCTCCCCTCCCTGGAGGTGGCACTGGTGGCCCTGGGGACCAGCACCAGAGGGGTTTTCAGCAGGAAAGCTGCAGCTTGTCTCTGTTCTGACCTGAGCAGGTCCTTTTGTTTGAGCAGGAATGAGCATCTCACCTCCTTGGAGTCCTTTCTGAGGGACTCGCTGTGTGGGTGAGGGGCAGCCCGGGGGTACCGTGGGCTTTTCTTCACAGGGGTTTTGTCTGCTGCCTCTGCCTCTGGGAGAGGGACAGCAGCAGAGTGAACCCAGGACATTCATCCTCGGCTTCAGAGCCAGGCAGGGCATTTCTAAGGCTGTTCTTGGGGGAAGGGGAGGGTGTGACATGTGTAAGCAGGGCCTGGCAACAACCTGCTAACTGCTGCCTCCCGTGGATGGGCTCCAACAAGGCTTCTTCAGAGATGGCTTGAAAGGACTCAGTGGCAGTGGGAAACATCTGTTAGACTCCCCAGACAACTCATTTGCTAGATGAACTTGATTCCCAAAGTGCTGGAGAGGGGGGCATGTGGTGAAGTGGGGATCTCAACTACCAGAAGTGTTCCTGGCTGGGTTTTTAACTTCTGTCTTGAGGTCTCTCAGGTGCTTACAAAAATGCAGACAAGCTGGAAGTGGTTTTGTATAGGCTGTACCTAAAATACTGAAAATCAGTCTGCTGACCTTTGGCAGAGAGGGGCACTTTTGAGTTCCCAGTATCTTGTTTGAATAAATTTGTGAGGAAGATGAGTGTGAGTTAAGAAATAGTCCAGCTCTTCCCTGCCATCTTCCATTGGCTCAGGAAAATGCTGTGGTATTTTGCTGGTGCCAAACTGCCCTCAGCAGGAGGCCTGCTCATGTCACACACCCTGGAACCACTTCAGGTCCACCTCTGATCTCCCCCAGCTTCCTTACCAGCAGAGATGAATAGGAAGATAGGGCAGGACATGGATTTTCCAGTAAGAAATTGGAATAGATCTCCTTGGTAAACCAAAATATGTAAGTTAGCTCCAAAGGAGTGAGTTTGTGTTCTGGTTCTGTGTAATACCAAGGAATGTTAGGTTCTGGAATGAGTTACTTTCCCTGCAGCTTCAGCAGCAAGGCAGGAATACTGACCATTTGCATCTTGGATCTTGGGCCTGAGAAGACACATCAGAGTCAGAGAAGATTTCATGTGTCAAGAGCAAGTGGCTGTAGCTCAGTGTCAGATGGAGAGGGGTTTGGTGTGTGATCAGGACCAAGCTGCCAAGGAGAGCTGACCTTGGGAACATCATCTCTGGGCTGGCAGCTGCTTCTCCAGAGCCTTCAGGATCTCTGATATGGGGCTGTCCTGCCTCTTGGTACAGCTGGAGCTGTGGCAGAGTGGAGCATCAAACTGCTGATGGTCATCTGTCAAGTTCTGCTTAAGCTGAACATCCTTCAGCTGTCCCTGCCTTGGCTTCTCCCCAAAAAACTTCCTGCTGAGTGGCAGGACAGCAGGCACTGGCTCTGCCTTCCTCTTAGTGCTGCTCAGCAAAGGTCTGAGTGGGTGAAAGCATCTCAGCAAAGCACACATGAATCCCTCACTGTACTAGTGGGCTTGTGGTTTTGCTCAATTTTATGTAAAAATAAAAGCTTTCTGTTACAGGGGAGATTCAGTATTTCCTCAGCTGGTTCATGCAGGTTGTCTATTTAGGGATTGCTTGGAAAGGTGTGAGCAAAAATAAAAATGTATTTATGCCTTGTGATTGCAAGTTTTAGTTCATTGAACTTATTATCATCTGCTTTTATTACAGGTATGATAGTTTTAAGCCCAGCTCTCCATGAGTGACTTCTAAAAGCTTAATTGGTTAAAATTGGGCTTGATGAATGCAGATTTTTGTGTGTTGTCCAGGAGATGTGGTGAAAATATCTTTGCATGCAATGTAACAAATGACATACTGTTGTCCAAGCAAGTTTTGCCTGATATTACAGATCTGTTTTTGACCAGATGTTGATAACAGTCTAATTAACGTGCCATTAGTGAATACTAAAGCAAGCTTGTTTTCTGTGTTCTTCCTCCCCCAGGACAAAATGTTTCACTTTTGGGTAAATACATTCTTCATAGGACTGGATGAAAATTCAGACAAAGTAGAAAATGGAAGTTTAGTTGCAGATCAGGAACTTGATGGTATTTTCAGTACAGAGCGCTCAGATAATGATAAGGAATATTTAATCCTTACATTAACAAAAAACGATCTAGACAAAGCAAATAAAGACAAAGCCAACAGATATTTCTCTCCAAACTTCAAGGTCAGTATCTTTTATGTGTGAACAAAGCTGAAAAGCTGCATGATTTGTTTGTCTTGCCTTTGGAGGGACCATGTGAAACTGCTGTGTACAAGCTGAGTTCATGTGCTGGTATTGCCATCACTTAGCAAAGCTTTGAGCTTTGTACCTTTATGTGCATTTTGGGGAGCTGATGATGGCACTTTTATCTGCTTTTGGGGGAGCTGATGGATGTTGAGAGGCTGGGGTTGAAGTCCCCAGGTATTTATTGAAGCCATCAGGGGTGTGGGGGTGCTGGTGACCAGGTGGCATCTTCCCTGCTCCAGCTGCACTGGCTGAGTTCTGGGCTGGGCACATTGAACCCCTGAGCTGATTGGCAGCAGTGCCTGTTCCACGGGAAGCAGAGGGGGCCACAAGGAGGATTTGGGGTCTGGAGCATCTTCCTGATGAGGAGAGGCTGTGGGAGCTGGGTCAGTCTGGAGAAAGAAAACACAGACATGTCCAGGGGTTGGCAGAGGAGGGTGCTAGGCTCTGTTCAGTGGTGCCAGTGACAGAATGAGAAGCAAAGGCCATAAACTAAAACACATGTTCCACCTCAACACAAGGAAGAACTTTCCATGGGGGTGGCAGAGCCCTGGAACAGCTGCCTGGAAGTGCTGGAAGTGCTCCTGTGCCTGGGCAGGGGGTTGGACTGGATCATCTCCAGAGGTCTCTTCAACCCCAGCTGTCCTGTGATTCTGGGAATACCTTCCCCTGGCAGTTTAGCTTTGGGGAATATGAGCCATTGCCAGCAGTGGTTTAAACACGCAAAAGGCATTTGTAAGAATTCCAGCATTTTCTAACTTCCTCATAAAAGATCAGCCAGTGCTCATTTGAAGGTAATGGTCATAGCTGCTTGGAGTGTTGCTTGGATCAGACTTCCCACACACAAGTCACCCATTAGAGAGTGTTTTATTCATTCCTGTGCCCTCTTGCTGTAATGTCCTGGTGCTCTGGGAGCTGTGGAAGGCAGTAGGGTGATGGTGTGGCCTGGTGAGCACCTGAGCACTCAGCCAGACACAATCCCTGCAGCTGGGCTGGAAGATCCTGCTGCTTTGCCAGGTCTTTGTTTAGCCAGGGGTGGTGCTGAGAGGCTGGCAAACCTTTCTCTGGGGAGACGAGCACGGGTGTGACTCAGGGTAAAAAGGACCTGTGCTGTTAAAAATTGCTTTGTTGCCTGTGCTCGGTTGAAGTCCGGGTTCCTTTTTTAAATGTTCTCTTTTCCTTCCCCAGGTGAAGCTATTTTTCACAAAAACAGTAGAAGAGCCATCAAACCCAGAGGCTAGCAGTTCAACTTCTGTAACACCAGATGTTAGTGACAATGAACCTGATCATTATAGATACTCTGACACCACTGACTCTGATCCAGAGAATGAACCTTTTGATGAAGATCAGCATACGCAGATTACAAAAGTCTGAATATTTTTTTTATCAGAGATAAAAAAAAAAACATACAAAAAAAACCAACCATGAAGAGAGACAAACTTGAATAAACTGAAAAAACAAAAAGGACCTTTCTAAATGGCAAAAAGGACATAGTGTCAGATTACCAATTATAGGAAGAATTCTTTCCTGACCAATCTTGTTTTGCCCTATAAATCTACAGGGTTTGACACTTGTCCAGTCGGGGGGGGAAAAGAAAGGTTACGTAGCTCTTATATGTATATACCTTTTTGTGTCAAATGACATTAAAACTTCAATTAGGAACTATAAACATGGCACTTTCCCATTTTATTCCAGTTTTATAAAAGTGGAGACAGACCTAATGTGTATGCGTAGGAATTTTTCCTTTTGTGTTCTGTCACCAAACGAAGTTTCAAAAACCGAAAAAAAAAAAAAAAAAAAAGAAAAAAATTTTACAGGTTCACGTCCTGCCCCTTTTTTTGCACTTGTGTGGCAACAGAAAAGTCTGCAGTTGGCTAAGAGATGTTTCTGGAAGGTTTTTTTCCCTACATTCTAATGCATGTTTTTTGGATGGGGGCTGGAAGGTGATGCTCGGAAAGGAGCGTGGCCTGTGTACCATATCCGGCTGTTCCATGCACCTTTCCTCAGCATGCTGCCCTAAATTCATCCGGGACAATGGGTGAGGAGTCGCCGCTGTCACTGCTTGTTGTTTGTGCATTTTTCATTTTTTTTAAGTGTAATGGTGCTAGAAAAGGCAGCTAGAGGGAGTGATTCTGTCTAGGGGTACAGGAATGAACCTTCGCGACACCCACGAGACCCGCGCAATGAAGGGAGACAAGGAATTGGGGTCACGGAAAGCAAAACAAAACAAAAACAAACAAAAGGAAACACAGCAACAATGACTTAACCATACAAATGTGGAGGCTATCAACTAAAGTAAGAGCTTGAAACAAATGGTTACAAAATTTGACAATGATTTATTGGGGTTTTTTTTCTGAATTGTAATGGCTGCTCCATCTCCTGTGTAATCAAGGCCAGTGCTAAAAGTCAGATGCTCTTAGTGCAAAAACATCAGTCAACATCTTACATTTATATTAGTAGTTTTTCAATCATATTCCTGCTGTGAATACTTCATGTGCTGCCTTGCAAGCTTTTTTTTTTTTTTCCCTTTCATGAATATGAAAAGATTTTGTGATGGTGCACAGGAAATATCATTGGAGATTCTCCAGGTTAGTGTTTGTTTGAAAGATTTCTGATGCATTTATTCAATCAAACCTCTGTCAGCCGTTCCACCCCTTTGACCTTACACATTCTATTACAATGAGTTTTGCAGTTTTGCACACTTTTTTTGTTAAAAAAAAAAATGTCATTAACTGTTAGGGAATTTTACTTGAATACTCATTACCTGCAATGTTTAAAAAACGGACATTACACACCAGAGACAGGAAACCAGTGTTGCAGTAAATTCTCAACGCTGTAAATGAAGATTAAAAAGCAGAACTTGTCCCAAATACGTAACTGTAAAGAACAACCCCTCAAACCACCCAACAAATTGTTTTTCTAAACCAAGTGGCAGTGTTAGATTATTTGTTCCTAGGGACACAGCTAAAGGGTAGGGCTCAAAGTTGGCTTCTGGTGGATGGTTGTCATGCCCAGCCTGAGGTGACTCAGGAGTCCAGCTGCAGATGCATCCAGATGTGAAGTCACTGCCAAAACAGGCCCCTCTAAGTGGGCCATGAACAGCTGACCCCAAATTGATGCTTTTTTTAGGAAGTAGTACACACATCCCCCCTGCTTAATTAACTCCTTGGTGCTGACATGGAAGTTCATGAGCTGTCTTCTCAGCCAGAATTCTGAATGGGATCTGTCAGAGCCCTGTACAGCAGCATTAATGGTTGAAATTTGACCCACACAAGGCAGGACTTCCACTAATTACAATTGGTAAACCAGGGTGTAAAGGGCTTTTAAAATTTTTTTTTCTTATCTGTTTTCTATTGGTCAATTCTGCTCCTCAGATTCATGATTCTAACAAAGCTGGTAATACCTTCTGACTTACAGGTTTAATTAGACTTGAATGGATCAAGGTTCAGTGCTCACTGTGACGAGCAGGAGGTGGTTTTTCCTTGGGAACAGGAATTTTAACTCTTACCCTTCCAATCGTGTTTCACCCTGTCTGGTTTATAACAGTTGAAAAGTTGTGTTGGCTTAATAAACCCAACTGTTCCTGCTTGGATAGCATTGGGATGTTGGCACTGCTGCGTGTCCCACTTTGGATAATCAGGATTGGATGGTGCAGTTCCAGTCGGTGACGCCGGATCGGGAATCAGGACGCCAGGATGGGCTTTTGCACTGTTATTTTTCCTTTGGAATGTGAAGGTTGGAATGAGGGTTTTGAATTGTTTTTTTTTTAATTTTTTTTCTTTTTTTTTTTTAATTTTTTTAATGTTTCGACATCTTTGAGAAGCCTTGCTTACATTTTATGGTATAGTCATTGGAAATGGAAAAATGGCATTATATATATATATATTATATATATAAATATATATTATACATACTCTCCTATACTTTATTTCAGTTACCACCCCCATAGAAGTTGACAAGAATTGCTATGACTGAAAGGTTTTTGAGTCCTTATTACAACTTTATTTATGACAGTATTCATTAATTAGCTTGAGCTGCATTCTGTAGGTAATCTTTCCTTGAGTTTCTGGACTGTACGCTTCAGCCTGTTGGGATGTGCAAGAGCTGACATGTCTGAAACTACTTGAAGGCATCACTTTGGTAAGAGCTTAACTGTAAGGCCCTGAAGCATCCCCTGGGCTTGGGCAGCCCCAGTGAAAAATCTTTGCCACAGCTCCTCCACAGGGCAGCTGTGCAAATCAGCCTCCAGATTCCTCCCCGGGCCACACATTGTAAACTGAAGTGGAGTTTACATGCAGCATCAAAATCAGCTTTCCAGATTTTAAAAACAAAACAAAAACCCTTCAAATAATCCAAAAAGAGGATGCTGGTGTGCAAGTTCCATGTTTAGTCCTAGCAAATGTGTGCAATATGTTAACGATGCCTGTGGTTGCCACGAAGTGCCTCGTTTACCTTCTCAATACTGTTGGAAAGTGTCGTGCATGCAGATGGATGGGGTGGGACTGTGCACTAAAAGGGGCTCCAACTGCAGCGTTTTGGCAGAGCTGCCTTTCTCTGCCAGTTCAAATTTCCAGTCTGTTTTCATATAGCATATATATATATAGATACTAAAAGAAAAAAAAAAAATCAGTCTGTTAAGCAGCCTTACTCTGATTCAGCCTCTTCAAATACTATTGTGCTGTGCAACAGTGGCTCTGTGTGTAACTGAGAATACACAAAAACCAAGTATGACTTGTACAGGATAATGCCTCATACAAATCAGATGTCCGTTTGTTATTGTGTTTAACAACCCTTTATCTCTTAGTGTTAAAACTCCACTTAAAACTGATTAAAGTCTCATTCTTGTCACTGTGTGGGTGTTTTATTGCAGTGTTCTGAGCTTGGCAAGCAGCTGAGACGTTGTGCTTGGAAAGCTGTGGAATTTGAAGTGTGGTGCTTTGGAGCCAAGGGTGCTCCTTGTGCATCCAGGGGTTTGAAGGAAGCTGCAGCTCCAAAGCCTGGTGTGTTCCAGAGGTTTGACCAGTGCAGCAGTGGAAGTGCAGACGTGTGCAGGGAGATCAAACCCTCACTTCGTTGTCTTGGTGAGGGGCAGGGGCACCTCGTGGGGCATCAACAGACACGGGCAGGTTCTTGTCCCAGTGCCTGAGGAGCTGCAAGAAGGATGGAGACAGACTAATGATGAGGGCTTGGAGTGCCAGGAAAAGGGGAATGGCTCCCCACTGCCAGAGGGCAGGGCTGGATGGGGTATTGGGAAGGAATTGTTCCCTGGGAAGGTGATGAGGCCCTGGCACAGGGTGCCCAGAGCAGCTGTGGCTGCCTCTGGATCCCTGGCAGTGTCCAAGGCCAGGCTGGACTTTGGGGCTTGGAGCAGCCTGGGACAGTGGAAGGTGTCCCTGCCCATGGCACTGGATGGGATCTAAGTTCCCTTCCCACCCAAACCATTCTGGGATTCTCTATTTAGTCTCCAAGAGAACTTACTTCAAAATGCACCTTATAAGTAAGTTAATGTTGCATCTGGTGCATAGTGAGATGTGAGTCCCACCTGAGAATTCTTTTCCTAAAGTAGCTTTACCTTGACAATGAGATGCATTTTTCCCTATAGAATGATAGGATTAAGGTTGGAAAGGCCCTTTGAGATCAAGTCCCTTCACAGGACAGATCAAGTAGGTCATTCTGGGGTTCTGGTTGCTTGGCTGTTTTCAAGCCAGATTTTAGAGTGGCTCTTCAGTCCTAGGTGGTGTTCCCTGTTCCCAGGGTTACCCCTGGGCCTGCAGGAATGTGAGAGGGATGGGGAGGAGCCAGGGTATTCTCTGTGACTTCAGGTGGCTCTTGCTACTCCTCCTTCCTTCCCACTACTGCTGAGGCCAGCCCTGGCCCACATTTGGCTCAGCATCTCCAAAAAACCTCCAGTTCTGTTTGGACAAGGAAGGGTTTGGTGCTCTGTGGGGTGCAGTGTTGCCCAGGGGGTTCTGACCCTGCCAGGTGAGTGCCACGGGTGAGGGCACAGGGAACAGCTACCCAAGCTGGTAATGCTTGTTCCTTTCACTGGGGTGAGCTTGGCTTGCATCCAGAAAAATGAAAGCAGGGTGGGAAGATGCAGAGGAAGGCCACGAAGCTCAAAGGAGAGTAGTCTGAGCAGGGTTCAGCACGATGAGAAATTTCTATGAATACAGAGATCTGTCTCAGTGAAGGGATTCTGCTCTGGAGACAGGTGAGGAGTGCTGTGGAGAGAGGATTATATTTGACTTTTACACTCTTATCCCATTGACTGAAAGTCCCCATGACCCAGCCCTCAGCAGCTAAAGGTGGTTTCTAGGCAGAAATGCTGATTTTTTTCCACTCTGGTGACTGATGTGGAGCTTCCCAAGGAGGTGCTGGGTGGCAGCACAGAGGACAATCCCTGTGACAATCCATCCCCACACCTGTGGGTTCCCATGTCCTCTCCAGCTCCAGGGCCTGGCTGAGCTTTCCCAACCACTGGCATCAGCTCAGTTCATTCAGGTCCCTTTCCAGGCAGCCACAGAGGGCTGGTTAATAATTAATTGTGTCTTCTTTTCAAGCTGCACTAAATGGCACTCTTTTAAAAAGGAAAGATACAGGTAGGAGAATTTGAAACTGGTTTTTTTTCTGCAGTTGGTTGGCTCTGAAATGAGTGATGGCACCTGCCAGTGATGGTGTTTCAATCAGATTCCCTGAGGTGACGTGGGTGCAGTGGGAGCTGGACTGAAAAAAACCAAAGCCCAATAAACCATTACTATAGATTGAAAAATTCCTGTTGATGCAGAGGGAGGGAGGTCAAATGAGTCAGCTCAGTGTCTTCTCAAAACCAGGTCATGAATTGCTTCTTTGGCTTATTATCACCCTCGTTCTTGGGTATATTCTCAAACCCCATCTTCCCACATCTGTCCCTGTGAATTCTGCTCCTTTTTTAAAAAAATCCCTTTATTTTGAACTGATGGGCCCACTAAAATAAAAACCATTACTTATTTTTTTTGCCTTTTGCTCCTTGTTATTTGAGACTTTTTCTAGCTGGGCTTTTTTATGGCATTTTGCTCTTTTTCCACGTGTTTCTTCTCATTTTCCACTTATCTTCTGTGCTTTCAAACTTTTCAGCCACTGCTCTGTGTTGCAATATAGGACAGGTAATTATTTTCTACCTGGGTTTTTTAAGGGTTTTTTTTTAGTTTGTTTCTTTGGTTGTTTTTGTTTGGTTGTGGTTTGGGTTTTTTTTTTTTTTTCTTTTTGCCTACCAAGCTTTATTCTGAAGGAGAAACACTTTTCATTGTGCAGGTTCAGCAGAAGTGTTTGCCTTGGTGAGCTCCTGGTGCTCTGCACAAACCTGGAGGTGTTTATCCAGTTTTAATAGGAACCATGAGCACATGGACTGGACTTGTGATGAGCAACCTGAATAAAAAAAAACCTGCTAATGAACTGCTGGGCTACACTTGCCAGCTGAACATGTTGATGTACTGGCTACAGAAGTATTTTTAAAAATGGGTTTAGGGGGGTTTATTTTTACTTTTTGAGGGCTCCTGTGCTCGGTAATTTACTTTGTCTCCCATCACTAAGCCCTGGAGTAGGTGGCACTTTGCCTTCATGATTTCCTGTTCACGGAGGAGTTTTCAGCTGATAAAAGGTGGTATTTCAGAGGCTGAGCTTTGTGCTTTAAATTACCCTTTGTATAATTCAGGCTGCTTCAGTCCCCACTGGTGTTTTTTTGGCCTTTGACAAAATTATTGCGGCGTTGAGGTGATGTGGGGTCTGGAAGAGGCTGAAAGCAGCTGGGAAATGCTGGATTGAGCAATTCCAGCAGCCTGAACAGAGAGATCAGGGCTGCCTCATCCTCCTGTGGCAGGAGGAAAATGGCAGGAGAAAATGGGAAGGATTCTGTCATGGAAATCTGCAGGAATGAGCCTTTTAAATAGGAATTAATGAGTTTGGAGGAGAAGGCGGCAAAGGCTTTAATGTAAAGCAGGATTTGGTAATGGGAGAGTGAAACCTCGTGGGTGGAGGCATGGAACTTGTGAGGAAAGGGGTGATGGCACATGTTTATAGAGCTTTGCTGGGCTTTTGCAAGGATGGGCTGAAACAGCTGATGAGAGGTGTCTGGGAGGCATCTGGAGGGCGGGAGATGCGTTTGAGAGGTTGGCTTGGGGATCCTTCGCTTTAAAAAGTGTTTGAAACTATGGAAACAGGAGGGCTGACAGCTCCAGACTGGAGTTGGGACTGCAACCAGCTCAGGAAAACGTTGGGATTTGCGTTGGAGGATGGTAAAGATCACACAGCAGTGAGAGGAGACTGATAACATGCACTCACCAGCACTAAAAGGAGTTATTCCCCTTCCTTGAATATCAGCTCTTGGGAAGGACGTGGCTTTTCCCTGGAATCTGAATGTGCAGAGAAGCAGCTCTGGTCCATGTTTTATGAGTGTCTGAAGGTTCAGTGGCTCTCATCCCTCACTCACAGGTGGGCTGCCTTCAAACCAACCAGCAGCTGAGGCCTGTGGGGAAGGCTGGGGGCTTGGAGGTTTCCTGGAGAAGCTGCAGCCCACCAGGAAAGGGAAAGGGCTGGAAGCAGCTGGGAACCACTGAGCTGAGGAACACAGTGCAATGATAAAAAGCCAAATAGGAAGGTTGGCATTATTTTACCCCAGCTTGGCTTTTACATCCTCTTGGCTTTTAATTTGTCTCTTTTGTGTCAAAAGGAAGGAAAAGCTTTGCACAAGAACACCCAGCTCACGTGTTTGTGCCTTGAAGCAGGAGAAGGGATGGCCCCCAATGTGTCTGTCCTTTTCTGGGGGTGGGGTCTGTGCTGCAGCACTCCAGGGAATGCTCTGGCTTCCCCTGAAGGTTGAAGCTTAGAAGAAAGATTCTGCAAGGAGCATAATTTGCCACCTTCATCTCTTTGTCAGCTCCTTCCAACAAACTTTGTTCCCCGAGAATAAGATTTGGAGAGTTTATTGTAGAGTATGATCAGATCTGCCAAACTCTGACATTCACACAGGATAAAGGACAAAAATTCACACCTGCTGCACAGAAAACTGAGCTTTGGCAAAGCAGCTCCTGACCAGTATCTGGAAGGCAGCTGGATGCTGGAGGTGGAAGTATGAATTACCCTGAGCCAGCCCACAGTTCATGTTGTGTCCTTGGTGAAGGTCCCAGCCTGTGATCAGGAGCTTGCTCAGGTTTGTCTGCTTTGCAGAGGTTTTCCCTCTCCATCCATCCATCCATCCATCCATCCATCCATCCATCCATCCATCCATCCATCCATCCATCCATCCATTCCTCCATCCATTCCTCCATCCATCCATCCATCCCTCCATCCATCCCTCATCCCTCTTCCCTGTTCTCATAGCAAAAACCCCCTGGGAGTAGGAAGCTTTGATCACTTTGGTTCAGAGCAGTGCAAGGGCAGCATTTCAGGCCCCTCTGGGGAGGTGGGGGTTTTTTGTAGGGATTTGACAACATGTTCACAAGAGCAGGAGGTGGATGGGTGGACACAGTCTCAGGCACCTCCTGAGGTGGCTCTTGGCAGAGAGGTGGGAAGATGCATCATGAGGAGGTGGATGTGCCCTGGAGCCACTTCCACTGGCCAAAGAGGGGCTGTCTTAAGCAACGTGGCTGGGAAAGGAAATCATTTGGGGGATCTGTGAAGTACAAGACAATCTGAGAGCACCTGGGGGCCCTGTGGCAGCACCCACACCCTCATCCAGATGCTGTGGCATGAGCTGGGCAAGCAGTGCTGCCCAAAACCCCCATTACCAGCTCCTGCCAGGGTGTTCAAGGTGTGTTTTTGACACAGGTTAGTGGCCATGACCTGATGTCCTCTCTTCAATACTTCCCTTCCCTTTGAAAGGTGCATTTTCCTGACAAAGCCCACAATCTTTTTGGGATGGAATTCTGTGCCCAGTTCATCTGTGGCTGAGCTTTTCACACAGCAGCTCACTTCCTGCAGCAGCTGCCTGCAAGCTGGAGTGGTTCTGTGTGGGCTCAGACCCCTCTGTGCTCTGTACCTGCAGCTCAGGGTGACTCCTCTCCATCACCCTGCCCGTGAGATGACTCAGAAGTGGCCCTGCTGCTGCTTGTGTCCCTTCCCTTTGACAAACCCCCGGGTGCTGGGCTGCTTTGCACATCTGTTTGTGGGGCTGCAGGGATGCATTCCCAACCGTGCAGAGCCGTGCGCAGCGGAGCCTGTGAAGTGCTGTCCAAGTCCTCTCTTGCCTCCTTCCACATGGAGCACTTTCTTAATGAAGAATTAAGAGACCTCAGGGACCAGATGCAACTCAGTGATGGAAATAGTTGCACAATAGAGCGTTTGATTAATGCCTTCTGACTTTTCCAAGAGTCAGAGTCCTCCAGACAAAGCAAGCTTGGTTTAACTGCAGGAAGAAGGGAAGGCAAGAGGAGAGGTGAGGAGTCTGGGCAAGGAGGTGTGAGGGAGGTAAAAGGAACTGAATGCCCACATGACAATATCTGAAGGAAAACCTGAAAGAGAGGAACTGAACGGCCCACTGCTGACTAGTTGCTTTGGGTGGTTGGTTTTGTGGTTTTATTTAGCTCAGTGTCTCGCTGTAAAGCTCTGAAATGTAAGAGTAACAGTTTTGAATGTACAGCTGTGCAACTGCACACCCGTTTGGGCTTCTGGCTCCCCAAAATGGGTGCTCTGCCCTGTGGCTGGAGGTGACTGTTCAGGGATGAGTAAGAACAGGGGATGCTCATCTGAGACCAGCCCCTCACCAGAACCAGCTGGTGGCCAGGGACTTCCTGAACCAGGAGTGGTTTGTGCATTCAGCAACTTTCAACATGTTCATCTTCAGGGCACTGCTCCCATCTCCCCTCAAACTGATACATCAGCTCTTGGCATCCCCTGCATCTTTGGACAAGGGGGCTCACAGGTGCTGTGGGGAAGTGAGGGAACATCTCCTGAATTCAGTTGGCCACTCCCAGTCCTTGTGCTGGGACAGTCCTTCCTCCTCCTCCTCTTCCTTCTCCTCGCTTGCCCTCTTGGAGACCTCTGGCAAAGCCACCTCCAGGCTGTCGTCTGCAAGCCTGAATGCAACACTTCCAGAGGGAAGACACCTCCAGATTTTCTGCCATGGCAGAATCCTGCTTTCAGGAGTAAGGGTGGTTTTTTCCCCTGCTCCCTGGTGGCACAGCTGTGGCTGCTGGACCCGTGTGTGCTTTGCATTCCCCAGGAGGCCGCTCAGTTTGGTGTCACCATCCGTGTGACTTGAGGTTTGGTGGTGACACAGGATGGCTCTCCCAGGGGTTTTTACGTGGCACAGACCCTGTGTGGGCCATGACCACAGGTGTCATGTCACTGTGTGTGCCCCTAGCACTCACTGCTGAGGCACTTTTCCTCTCTGCCCAGCGTGCTGAATTTAAAATCACGAGATCCAAGTCAGCACTTTCTATCTGCAGCATCTCCAGCACGTGTTTCCTTTTTTTGAAGCCCATTAAGCAGTTTAATTGGGAGACGGGTGCTCTTGAATGAGCATTTTGAATTAATGAGCTGCTTTAGCCGTGCTCATGCCTCATTATGATTTTTTACCTCACGTGGCAGCCGGTCCTCACCTGTTTTCTCCCTCTTTGCTGCACTTGTGAGGTGAGCCAGGCTTTTATTCCCTTTACTTTGCTCAGGACCAAGGTTTGGCTGTGGCACTGTGCAGGTGGCTGGGGAAGGGATTTTCCCCCCTCTGCAGGGGTATCTTAAACAGGGGTAATGTTTGTTAAAACAGGTTTGTGCTCTGTTCTCAGCTGTCAAGCCAAGCCCCAGTGAGGATTTTATTCTCTGTGTCCCTGGAGGTACCCAGTGCTCTTGCAAACAGGGTGTGTGCACAGGCTACAGTCTCTGGACACTCTGTAGTCTCACCAGGACTGCAGCTTTTCTGTTTTTCTGTTCCAATTGTTGCCAAAAGCCGACTTTTTATCTGATCTGTGGTCTTTCACCACGAGCTGATGTGGTCCCCGCTCTGATTTGTGCCTCAGCCCTGCCATGCTCAGCACAGGTTGGGCTGTGGTCTCCCAGAGCCTGTTTTCCTTCAGCCTTTGTAGCACAAATAAATAAAAGCAGAGCCACTCAGTGTCACGTGTGCTGCTCTCACTCCCCTCACGTTGGTATTTATCCCTTTGGGGTTGTACTCAGCTGCACCCCTGTGATCTGACCTCCTCAGCCTCCCCCAGCTGGAGCTCCATCCCCATCTTGAGCTACAGATCTTTTTAAAGGCTTTTTCCTCTCTTTTCCCAAGGCAAAATCTGCTGATATTGGACCATTTCAGCCTGACAGACAGCAGGCTTCCATCCAAAAGTTTTCCTGGCAGGAGCCAAAGCTTGAGGTTGAATCCAGTACCTGTGGACCTCAAACCTGTGCTGATCCAAAGCAAATCCTGAATCCACAGGAAATGCCAACAGCCTGCCTCTCTCCTCCATGGACATGCCTGATGAGCACAGGGGTTGTCCTTCTTGATGTGGCAGCAAAGGCCCAAAAACGAAGCCACTTCCCACTCCTGCTGATCTCCCACCACAGGGTGTGTTCTCCCCAGGGCTGGTGTCCTCTCCACCTTCCCATCTTCCCCTTTGCTGTTTTTCCTGCTTTTCTGATTTAGCTGGATTCCTGGTAGCACATCATTGTTAATAATTTAATGAGTTAGACACTAAATAAGTGGCCTGAGCTGAATTTTTTTTTCCTCTCCCTGTGACACACTGTCAATGACCCCGCTGTTTGCACAGAAAACCCCTGCTCAAATGGATGTTTTCCCATGAGAAACTGTTGCCAAATCAGTGATTCCCCCACCCCCCCATCAAAAGAAAAATAAATCCTGAGCTGTAAAGATTCCTCACCTGTTCAGTTTAATAGCAATGCCCTTGCAGGCTGTGCTGGAAGATCTGCCCACAAGTCTACTGAATAGAATAGGAAATTTTCTTCTCCCACAGTAAATGGAGATATTTTCAGGAGGCATTTGGAAGTATTTTCACCTCCCAAAGAGGACTGGTAGTACAATTTTTATTTCTAATTCAGCTGAGATGAGGAGAGTGTGCAGGCAGGCAGAGCACAGTCTCCAGCCCAAGGGCTGGGAGCTGATGAGGCAGGAGATTATGCAGGAATTAAATCCTACAGAGTGGCCTGAGGGGACCTGATGTTGTTGGAAATCACAGGAGCTTATCCAGGCATGTCTGCTTGACCCACACTAAGGTCTCCTGTTAGGGGATGTGGTTTTCAAGCCTGCTCCTGCTCTGGGGATGTGGCAGAGCTCAAAGGTGGGAGTTTTTCCCCATACCAGGGTTAGAGGCTGTGCCCCTTTACCCCCCCAGCTGCCAGGGGAAGATTTTGCTGTTTCAAGGGTGTGATATTTGTGCCATGTGCTTGTGATTCTCTGCCCAAAGAGTGTAAATCATGTCAGAGGTTTTCCACATTCTGTTCATGAAGTCTCCAGTGCAGGTCCTGAGACCCCAATCTGCCTGGAGGGATTTCAGCGTAGCTCAGGGTCGGTGAAATTTGGGGTTTGCTCTTCCCCTCCCTCTCAGAAAAGAGCTCAAAGGCTCCCAAAACACTGCAGATCTCTTTGAAAACGAAGCTCCCCATTTGCCTTGATGTAACCCAAGCTCATGTTGCTAAAGAAATTCAATTAAACTGAGAGCAACTCCCAGCAATTCAAACTGGGTGATTTGTGACTGACTGGAACTGAATATTTTCAGTTGGAAGGGACCTGCAATGATCAAATTGAATATTTTAAGCTCTCTGAAAGTTTCTCTGAAAGTCTCTTCTCCACAACCCATTGAGCATGGTTTCATAATTACATATAATTTTATTCACTATTTATATAGAATCACTATTATAGGTAACTTGTATTGCATACAGTCAGGTGAAACATTCTAACAGGAGATCAAAAATGGTGTTTTTACCTTGGTAAAAATATCAGTGTTGGTGATGCACAGTGAAGGCTTGTGATCGAAACAGCATCACATTTTAGTTGGGAGGCGTTTTCTTTATAAAATTTAAAAAAAAAAAAATTTTTAAAAAAATTAGAAGTCCCTGTGGAGAGCAGTCACTGTCTCTCATGGAGCACAATGTAGAAACAGGCTCGTCACTTCTGATTTCATCCCACAGAATGGGAGGCAGAGGGATCCCAAACACTTTTCCCTCTTGGCAGGACACGGGAGCAGCTCTGGGATGTCACTGGTGTCTGTGAGACATCTCCTGACCAATGCCATTTGTCTGAATTCCCAGGAATGCTGCTGCTTGTTCCTCAGAGCGGAAAAATGTTCTATTTTTAGCCGTGACAACTTCTTTTTTTCTTTTTTTTTTTTCTGGGAATAAAATGATCCAAACAAAGCATGGCAAGGGTTTGTATAGGTCTGAGTGGTGTGGGATGGAGCGAGGCAGAGCTTCAGGCAGGGACAGGAGGAATCTATTACTGCTCTCCTCACAGTTTAAATGGATGGTGACGGGGATCCTGGCGTGTCAGAGTGGAGGCAGACGTGGATATGTGGGAAAATGTCTCTTGGAGCAGAAAAAAAAAGATCAAAACAAATGGGTAAATAAACACAGGAGCATATGTCTCAAGACTGAGGGGGAAAAAAAATGAGATTGGATCAAAACTCAGCATCTTTCCAGAGCTTGAGATGGCCCTGGGTGAGCAGAGGCACTGCAAGGAATTGTGGCTGCCCCTGGATCCCTGGAAACGTCCAAGGCCACGTTGGACATTGGGGCTTGGAGCAACCTGGGACAGTGGAAGGTGTCCCTGCCCATGGCAGGGGTGGAATTTTGGGTCTTTAGGGTGAATTCCAACACATCCTGGGATTCTGCAACTCTCATTAATCCAAACCCCAAATTGCTTTGAGCTTTGCAGGTAAAACAGAGTTGGAATCCCGAGGTAACGTAACTGGGAAGGACCAGACTGGGTCATCCTTCAGTAGGTGATGCCTTAGGGAAGGATTTAACTGATTTGGTGCTTTGCTGGTTTCCTCCCCTGTGATATGTGATGCCCTGTCTTAAAGTGGTTTATGGATGAAGCCTTTTTCTGCCCACTTTCTAAACAAAAGCAGCAACTGGAGAATCTCAAGAGCGTCAGGAGTCAGTGGTGAAGGAGCCCCAAACGTCCCTCCTTCAGAAACTGCCCTGCACAAGCTCTGCTTTGAGAACTCTCAGAAATACTTTGAAGTAGGGCTGAAGCAGGAAGTTAATTAGAGCTGCTTTGATATCTTCCAGCGTGTTTTAACAGCTGCTTTGGAGGCAGCTCGAGCAGCAAGAGCAGGGTTTAGTTCATGCTCCTGAAAGTCCACATTGCCCCTACCAAAATTCCTCTGTGTGTCATGGCATGGCTGCTTTTTTCCTTCTCTGAGAGCTCAAACTCGCTTTCACAGGGACTTGGGAAAATGAGATGGCCCAGCCTTATTGACTGTGGCTTATAAAATTCTTTTTTAAGTAGTAATAGTAATAGTACTTAAAAAAAAAATCCCTTGATGCTGGGGTGTTGCAACCACAGCCTGAAATTTCCCCGTTTCTCACTTCTGTTTTCAGTTGTCTTTCTCCCAAGTCCTCCAGCAGGCTAACATTTTCCATGGCTTGTTCACATCTAAATGACTTCCCGGGATATTTTAAAATGAAATCATTGCAGTGAAGAGGTTCAAGCTGTCTCCTCTTGGTGAGGAACCTCCATAAAGCCCAAAAGCAGGAGTTTTGACCCCGTTGGTGCACCCTCTTTGGGGAGAGCCCTCAACTGAACTCTTTTGCTGTTGATTGGCAATGTGCTGCTCTGTCATGGAATATACACAACTCTTCCAAAATTTTCCCTCACTGCAGCTGTAACCTTTATCCTTCTTTCTTGTCTTTTGGTCAATCATCATTCTCATTACGTGATTTCCGTTAAGTTTGTTACTATTTTTTTTTTTAATCATAAAATCATATATTCACAGAATGGTTTGGGTTGGAAGGGACCTTAAAGCTCATCCCATTCCACCTCCTGTCATGGGCAGGGGCACCTTCCACTGTCCCAGGTAGCTTCCCTCAGTCATAGCCCACACTGGGTTTATCTTAAGCAAGGCAAATGTCTGGGTATGGATTTTAAAAGAAAAAACGAAATTATTTTGGTGGCTGTAGAAAGCAAAACAAATAAAACAAAGAAAAACAAGGGGGTTTCCAGCTTCACACCTCTTTTAGCTCAGTGCATTGGACCTAAAATTGGGGAATGCACATCTGTGGGTCACACAAGGAAAGCCATGACTTGCTCCATGATGGAGGAGTGGGAGATAACTGAGCTTTCCCATTGCTCCTTGCTCTTCTTCTTTGGGCTTTGTGGGAGCTTTTATGAAAATGTCCCACCCAAGCTGAGCTGGAAGCACGGGGCAGGCCAGCAGAGGCCGTGGGTTTTTGGGTCTCTGCTGGAGTTTGCCCAGTTCCCAGTGGCAGGAAGCCCTGGGCTCACAGGGGCTCACAGGGCCAAGGTGTGTCCCCATCCCTGGGGAGCACGAGCAACCTTGGTGTGATTCTCCTGGAAGTGCCTCCTGAGGGGAGGCTGGAGGACAAATCCCACCCTGTGGCACCTCCCGAGCCTCTCTCTTTCCCACTTGGATCAGCACCTCTCCTGCTCACCCCTGGCCCTGGGCCTGCCTTCTGCAGCCACTGGAGCAACATCTGCTCTGCCCATCAGTGTCTCTCCCCTCCTGGCCCCCAGCCCACCCTGTGGCTGCCGTGGATTAAGGACAATTTCCTTCCCTGACCTGGAAGCACAGCCTGGATGGGGCTGTGGTGCCAGAGCATGAATGGTGTGTGTGTGAATGCACAGCACAGAATCCTAGCCCTGGCAGGAGTCTGGGGAACTCTGCTCCCTCTGAATCTGGGATCACCTTCTGAGTGGAACTTCTTTAATGCCCCTGCACCTCTGACCCTCCAAATCCAGTTCTCTCCAAACTTCCTTCCCATTTTCCTCCAGCAGCTGTTAGCACCTGAAGCTGCTTAGCAGTGACTTAACTTCCTTGGAGCCACTTCAGTGACACACAAATCCCCCCTGGGAGAGCCAGGATCCCCCCATCTGGCTGCTGGATGCAGAGCCCAGCTATTCCTGGAGCCATAAATCCTCACACCTCGTTTGTCCTGGGCCAGAACTGGGCTGTGGGCCTGGTGTTAATTACACTGGGGAAATGAAGTGATCCTGAGCCATCTCTTGGGCTGGGTGCAGTAGCCAGAGGCATGATCAGGCAAAGGGTTTGGGGAGGAATGTGGTGTCTTTCTGTGCTGCCTGGTGAAGGGTTACTCTTGGAACAGATGCTTCTTGTGGGGGTGAAAATCAATGCTGCTTTTCCAGGTTTCCCTGGAACCTGCTGTGGATGGCTCTGGGTGGGCTCCAGCCAAGGCACTGCAGGGTGTGGGGGGAAAAAAGACAGGAAGATGAAACCCCTGGGAGCTGATCACCTCGTAGAAGTCACCACTGCTGCTTCTGCAGTCTTCCAACCTGCTCCTTATTACCATTAATTATGAACTGTCTTTGCTGTGCTATTTGTATTTTGAAGGAATCTTCGCTGGTTTGTCCTGTCATAGAAAACCAATGTCTGTCAGAATTTGTGAAACACTTGTTTTCCTGGAAAGAGAAAGAAGTTGTTTAAAGTCTAACTGCAGTTGTTTTTTACATAAACAATCCCTGGCACCTTCAAAAATATTTTTTTCACCCAGTGCCACAGATCTGTGACCCCTTGAATGTCTAGAAAACCAGTTGTGTTCAGATGGTTTTTAAATTATTGAGGAGTTTTGGCTCATCTCCCATAAGGGGAGAGAACAAGAAGGAGTGATCTGGTGAAGTGTCCAGTGCAGGAGAGCATGGGACTTAGAATCAGAGAATAATTTAGGTCAGAAGAGCCCACTGGGGGTCTCTAGTCCAACTTTACCCAATGCCATGCCAGCTGTGAAGCTGCATGGTGCCAAATGCTGCAAGCCTGTGCTTTCCAGTGGCATTACTGGGATCAGATGGGATGGCTTTCCTGGGATGTCTGACTGCCAAATTCAAAGCCCTGCTTAGAAAGGCACTTGGCCTCCAGGATTCTGCTTCCTGCAAATAGTGTCTGTCACCAAACCACTGAAAATGTGGAGAGGGAAGGGAAAAAACCCTCTCCAATGCCTGCAGGTCAATGTCCTTCCAGGAAAATAAAATAGGGAATAATGGAGTTTGGCTGACGCTCGAGAACAAACACGAAACCTCCCCGACTGCCTAAATTGCCATCTGCAGGAGAGGGAGAGGGGAGAGTGTGTTTACCATGGCAGGCTCCAGGGTGATGCAGGCTGTCAGAATTATAAAATATTCTTGGAATTGCTAAATGTTATAGACAGTAATTCCACCTCGGAAAGTCTCCTGGTGCAAATGAAATCCATTAAACAAGGGCTCGGCACCAAGTGAATCTGGGCATGGCTGTAGGAATTAGCTGCTCTTTGGTCCCAGTTCATGGGGAATTGCTCAAGGACATTGCAGTGGATGGTCCAAGGCCTGGTCAGGAAGGCTGTGCTGGCAGAAAAAGCTGGGTTGGTATGGAGGGGAAGACAAGAGGGTTTGACTTCTCTTCAAAGTGGAAACCACAGCAAGCCTTGAAACAGCCTGCAGGAGATGGAAATAGAAACAGGGAGCACTGGATATCAGTGGGGTCAGACCTTAGGAGAGAAACTGCATTGGAGTATTGGGAAGAAATCCTTCCCTGGCAGGGTGGGCAGGCCCTGGCACAGGGTGCCCAGAGCAGCTGTGGCTGCCCCTGGATCCCTGGCAGTGTCCAAGGCCAGGCTGGACTTTGGGGCTTGGAGCAGCCTGGGATAGTGGAAGGTGTCCCTGCCCATGGCAGGGGATAGCACTGGATGGGCTTTAAGATCCTTTCCACCCCAGGCCATTCTGTGGCATAAATTGACCAGGAAGGTGTTGGAGGTTCCTGAAGTCAGAAAAAAAATCCCCTTTGGGATGCTGTGGGGGAGAGGCCTGGTGTGCGAACACTGAAATGCCCTTCCATGTCACTAATAGAATGGAAAACATCCAAAATAACACCTTTGGCTTCTGGATAAGGAGCTCCTGGCATTTTTGAAGAAGGCTGAGGTGCTTTTGGAGAGGGATGGTGGAAGCTCCCAGAGAGGCCACAGGAAGACAACTCAAGATGCAGACAGCAACTAAGACCTGGCAGCAACAAGGGGAAATATTAATCCCACATGGTGGGAAATCCCAGGAAAACACCTAGTTCAGCCCTTTCTGCTCAGGACTGGCAGGTTTTAAACACTGAATCTTGTGCAGATGAGATGTTTGACACCTCTCAAGGTCCTATTTCTGTCCTTCAAGACAGACTGAATGTGACACATCTAAATGTGTGCGAGGCACACATTAACAGGCTGGAAATTGGCTGCTGGGTCTGGCCATCCCCCAAATTAAAAATAGTCCCAGGATGTGATTCCCACAGCCAGGGTCTGCTCTGGGTTGTCTTGGCCGTGTGCTCTTCTATATTAAAAAACCAAAAAAAAGTATTAAAAATGTTGGTGGTATCAGCTGCTCTAGGAGGTGAAAAAGGCCTTCCCAGCATGGTTGTCATGTTTTCATGGACTTTCTTTGAGCTTTTCACAGTGCTGGTCCCAGTCCTGTGGCTGTTTGGTCACAGTGCTGGGGTTGTGTCCAGCCTGGCCTCGCAGGTCCTTGGCCATCCCCTTGCACAACTTGTGGTGGTTGTTGTTGCTTCTATTTTACCTCACTTTGGTAAAAAGTCCTCTGGAAATCGACAGAGGAAAAAAAAAAAAAAAAGCTTGATGGAAGTGGTTATGTAAATAAGAGGTTGCCTGTGAAGAAAATTAAGATAGTGTCGGAAAAGGTGAGTGAGTAACTCAGGACTGGGGTAGGTGCTGCTGAGGCCGCTGGGTTTGTCAGCTGTCACTGCTGTGGAGCTGAATAACAGCCTTGGGAACAAGCCAACCAGATGCTAGCCCCAAAATAAAAAGGAAAAAAATATGAAAAGAGAAAAAAAAAAGAAGAAAAGGAAAACGAGGCACGCCAGGATCCAACATCTGCTGAAGGCCATGGCTGCATGAGGAAGGCACAGGCCGCAGCTTCTGCTGCCACAGGCACCTCCTGGGCTGGAAAACCCCTGGAGAAACTTCTCACATGGCAAACCTTGGTGCCCAGCTACCTCCTGCCACCTCCTGCCACCTCCTGCCCAGCTCAGTGCCCCTGGGGCTGTGGATCAGCCCTGGGCAGGGAAAAGGGAAAAGCCCCTGTGGTGGGGTGGGTGTCCTCAGCTGAACTTCCACATTGGGTTTGTTGAGTCCACTTCCCACCCTCACAGCAGCTTTAAATGGACACTGAACTGGCTTTTTTGGGTAGGCTGAGACCTTGTGGAGTGTTCTGAGGGAAAAAGAAAAGCAGGATCTGCCATGGCACCAGCCTGGGTGAAGTTTCATAAGGGGAAAGGTTGGGTAGAGAGGCCCTCTTGGAGGTCCCTAACACTGACCTTGCATCACCAGCAGGTTGCTGGCTGTTGGAACCCTGCACACTGAGAATTTTAGACTTTCTGTGCTGACAGGCACTGACCCCCAAGAAAACACTGCATTTGACCTGAGGCTGTGGAGAAGGCTTCCAAAATTGAATGATAGCACTGGGGTTATGGGTGTGTAGTTTGAATAGAAGTGTGTGATATCACATGGCGGAAAACTTGGAGTTTAAGGTTTTAGAATATAGTAATATATATAAAGCAAGATGGAGGATTTAGGGCAGAGGCTGAGTCCTTCTTTTTCACCTTCTTTTTCATGGCTCTGGGTGGTATTTTGTAATTGGATAGAAAAGTCCACATTGGGGGATACGGGTGCTTGGTTATTGGGTTAAAAATAAAAATAATTTAGGTGTCATTTCTTAATTGGGCAATTCAGCCTTAAAAAGCCTTGTAGAGAGAGAGCTAGGGACCATTTGTACTTTGTTAGCTGGAAGTGCTGTAGAACACACGGCCTGTGAGACTGTAATGTAGATAAGAATTAATAAACATCAGAGTCCAAACAAGAAATAATGTCTCGTGCATTTAATCCCGACCCAGGCAGAAAAAGAAGATAAAAGTGACAGCTGGGGGCCACATCCAGGTGAGTCCTGGCATCCCTGAGGATGGAGATTCCCCTTCTGCTTGGAAACCCATCCAAGGGACTACCCCCCACAAAGAAGGAAAAAAATCCTTCTTTTCCAGTCAGTCCTTAATGCTCCCAGGTAATAACAAATCAAGAAGCACCACTGTCAACACTTCAATTTGTGGCTTATATTCCACAAGCAGCTTAAAATTCCTGCTTAAATCTGTTCTCCCTTTGAGAAATCAAATCTGGCTCATGGAGTGACGGAGCATGACCTTGTTGAACTGTGATGCCCTACGAGCAACCAAACCACTAATGATGGACATGTGGTTATTTTTGGATGGGGAGTTCCTGTTACTTGGTTTGTTGTCACTTTTTCTTGAGCAAATTTGGCCATGGAGATCTGTGAGGGTTTTTTTACTGATTTTGATAACAGGGACCAAATTGAGGCACTCAGAGCTTCAGTGTGGTTTGATACTTGAACCAACACATTGCCAAATTCCCTCTGAGAGAAAATATTTCAAAGTAAGTGTTTGCCTTTCAAACATAGCAGTGATAGGGGATGAAAAATCATGAAGAGCTACAGGCACACAGAAAAATCACAAAATATTCAGAAAATTAATAGTAAATCATGGGCTGGGTGCAGAATTATTTCCCTGCTTGCTAAAATCTAAAGGGGCTCATCCCTCTGGTTTGGTTTTGGCACTGAGGGTGCAGACTGGACTTTCCCTCCAGGAAGCCTGCAGATCTAAATTCCACTGAGATGCTCCAAAAAAGAGTTTGTCTTTAGAGGGAAAAGCCATTTGTTACAGACAGGCTGTGGTGATATAGACCCAGGGGAAAGGTGGCAAAGATGGAATATGATCATATGACAAGCTGCAGACATGGGACCCACACGGGAAGTATTGAAAGGGAAAAAGAGATGGGGAGGTGGTAGAAGGAGGGGTGATGCTGGAGGGAGTCTGGGGCCCCAGGGGGTGGGGAAGGCAGAATCACAGAGCCATGGAATCCCAGACTGGTTTTGGTGAGATAGGACCTTAAAGACCATTTCATTCCATCTCTCTGGCATAGGCAGGGATACCACCCTCTAGACCAAGTTGCTCAAATAATTCTCTCTGCTCATCACAGGGATCCACATCTGGACACTGGGAACATTTTAGTGCCCCCAGTACCAGAGAGGCACCTGCAAACTGGAGAAAATCCAGTGTGGGGCCCCATGGAGAATGAGGAGGAGGGAGAGCAGCCCAGGGTTTTCTTCCAAGGGAAGAGTAAATGTTTGAGGGTTTAAACTTTCAGGTAACAGGCACAGTGTCTTGAAAGGAACATAAGGAAATCCTCTCCGAAACACCCATTTCTCCTCCACAAAATCCAAGGAACCTGTAAATGCCTGTTTCCCCTTTGCCATGCCTTGCAGAGGTGCTTGAAGGCATTTGTGCACAGCTGTGGAGTCGAGATGCCTCGTGGGCTGACTGCAAGCCCGGAGCTCTGAATGACTGATTTTATTTAGAAAGTTTCAAATCCACTTACTTTCCAACTGTGCTGGTTGTGCTCTTTTATTAACTTCCTTCTTCACCTCATTTACTGCCTGTCAGATGTTCACACCCAGGAAATGTGTGCTTGCATAACTGAAACTTTTGCAACTTCAATGTTCACCGGCAGCTTAAGCTTCTAGTTATAATTCTTTTTTTTTTTCAAAGAAGGTGTGTTTTGCAGCCTCAGCCCTGCGTGCAAACCTGTAGTAACAGCGTGCTGTTAATTCCTAGGCTGAGTAAAACAGCCAACAGGCTCTGAAAAACAGCTCTGTGTGACACAGGAATTTTCTGGTTTGGTTTTGTTTTGGGAGGGGGGTGGGGGGGCAAGGCAAACAAAGCCTTTTTGAAAATATGAAGCAGTGACAGGGTTTGTTTCTGATGCAGGTTTGTTTCTTGAGCTCACTTGTTTCGTTTGTCTAAACTCCACGGGGAAGTACCTGTGGTAGGCAAGTGCTCCTTTCAAGATCACTTACTGAGGAAAGAAAATGAGAGAGAGAAAAGAAAAAGGATTAGCTCAATGTTTTTAATAATTCTCAGGGTATAATCTTGCCCATCATTCCAGTGTGAGGGCTTGGAGGGTGCAAGTACAGGCTGTGCTTAGCACCCCGTGAAAGAAACCCCTCAGCTGTGCCTGTGCAGACATCAGGATGTGGAAAATCTGGTCTGAGCATGCTGAGACAAACCTCCTAACTGGGGAGACCCTAATTTGGAGGTATTTTTTAATGTGAGTCTTGCAGGGTTGGGGGCTCCACTTCCACCTCTTGGTGAACACAGAGAGCAGACACAGACCTGGAGGACTTGAGCTGTCCATGGAGAAAAGGTGGGCACAGACCCCAGGGTGCTGGCACAGGCCATGCAAAGACCAAGGGGATCTTTGTCCCCCTCACTGCTTGGGTAGAAAATGCCACAGCTGCTCTGCTTCTCTGCTAGGAGCAGCCTGTGGTGATGGGGAGGTTGCCCAAGTCCATCTTGGGGCTCCCAGGCTGAAATTTGCTGCTGCTTGGCCAGGTTGGATCAAGGAGTTGTAAGGGAAGGTGTCATTTGCCTGTGGATTTAAGGAAGGAAGGAATCCCACGCTGTGGGAGCTGCTGAGGGCCACCAGGCAGGACAACTTCAGCTCCAGGATGAGCACGGGGACAATCTTCTAATGGAGAGCTGATGTTGTCTTGTCTTGGGCAGCACATGGAGAGAGAGAGAGAGAGGGGCTGTTGATGCTGTCACCAGCTGCTCTGAGGTGACAGTGTGGTCTTCTACTGAATTCTCCCTAACCCAGAGAGCAGAGCAGATGTTCCATTCTGCACCTAGCTCGTTTTTGGGACAGTTACAGTTCTTGCACACTGTAAGAGCAAAATGATTTCCGGATTAAACACACATTAATTTTAGAGCACGCAATGCTTTCTTTTTGCTTGATTGCAATCTCAAAAGAATAGGTAGCCACAAAGATACAGGTTCAGATTGTGATCTAGCAGGGTGTTGAAGTGTGTGCACTGATGAGAGAGTTACATGGACTTCATGGTCTTCTGTGTTTAACAGTTGTATTAAATTTGCAGTAATTTATCACAGATGTGGTCTGTGGGCAGGCCCTGGCACAGGGTGCCCAGAGCAGCTGTGGCTGCCCCTGGATCCCTGGAAGTGTCCAAGGCCAGGCTGGACTTTGGGGCTTGGAGCAGCCTGAGACAGTGGAAGGTGCCCCTGTCCATGGCAGGGGTGGCACTGGATGAGTTTAAGTCCCCTCCCAACCCAAACCATCCCGGGATTTCCATGGCTCAGCATCAGTACTTTGCTTGGAGAGCAGTGTGGGTGTTGCCTGCTCACGTCACATGCTGGAGCCCTAATCTGAAACCACAAACCAGAATTTGTACCCTGGCCAAAAAAAATGTGGAAATAAGAGCTTGTCAACCCCTCTCTTAGATGTTCAGGGCGCAGCGCTGCTGCCTTTGACGCACGATGGGCAAATGCCACAGCAAGAACAACCACAAAGGCTCAGGGCTGGGATCAGAAACACAGTCTACAACCTGGGCTGGGTGAGAAGGAATTAATGACTGCTAGTGGGTCAGGGAAAAGCGTGCTCCAAGCCATCCAGGTGACCAGTGACCAAACAATTCAGTGTAAGTGGTTTCCCAAGGAGAAATTGGGATCAACGGTATTTGCAAATGATAGAGCCTAAGGGATGGTGGAGTGGGGCCACAAGCTTGGAAGTGAAACTGGAAGTAGCATCACCAGCCAAAATGTTTTGGGAACTTTCCCTTCAGTGATCAGAGGCCTCACAATGTGAAAATCCTGCAAAGGGAAATGTCTCTACCACAAGGTCGTTTGACCTTGCCAAGCCCAATAATTTAAATGCAGCCACAGGCTTCAAGAGGGGTGATCTCAGTCTGGGAAGAAGAGAAGAGATCCCAGAGAGAAAAAATCCCAGATCAAGTACTAATCTGGAGGTGGGAAATTTGAGTCCAGATCCAGGGGCTGAATAATAGGGGGAATTTAAGTGTCATCCCAGAAGGCTTCTAAGCATCAGGCTGCTGCTTGTTCCTACAGGCTTCTGTGAAAAGCCTCCAATAAATATAATTTTTTCCAGGAACAACATTTTGTTGTGAAAAAATCCTCAAAAATACCTGAAATCATAAAATTGTTAAGGAAAAGCATAAATTATTTCCAGCGGGGTGGGACTTCTTACTAGAATTCAGTGGGTTGTTTTGGTGTGAGAGTTTGTTAGCCTGGGGCCATTCTCAATCCTCACAGGTCTCCTGGGCACTTGTTTTGCAGATGGGCTGGTCTGCTGCCTTCTCTGGAGATTTATGAACTGCTCTTATCCTCCTCATCAGGAGTGTTTCATAAATAACCCTTGTGTTCCCGCAGTTCTTGTATTTCCACCTCTTTTTTTTTCCCTTTTTTTCAGTTGTGGGGAGAGAAAATGGCTGTTCTCTCCAGAGAAATCGCAATTCTGGCTGATATTATCTTTCATATTCCCCTTGCTGTAATTTCTCAAGCTCATTTTTTGGTCCTGAGCAAGCATCTGTCAGGGGATGGGGGGTTTGGTACAGCACACATATCCCCTGCTTCTGAGCTGAGCTAACATGGAACCATGGAAGCTCAGGATGGTTTGGGTTGGGAGGGAACTTAAAAATCATCCAGTGCCACCCCTGCCATGGGCAGGGACACCTTCCACTGTCCCAGGCTGCTCCAAGCCCCAAAGTCCAGCCTGGCCTTGGACACTGCCAGGGATCCAGGGGCAGCCACAGCTGCTCTGGGCACCCTGTGCCAGGGCCTGCCCACCCTGCCAGGGAACAATTCCTGCCCAATATCCCATCCAACTATGCTGAAGCTGGAGGGTCTGGAGCACAGGTGTGATGAGGAGCATCTGAGGGAGCTGGGAAAGGGGCTGAGCCTGGAGAAAAGGAGGCTCAGGGGGGACCTTGTGGCTCTGCACAACTCCCTGACAGGAGGGGACAGCCAGGGGGGGTCGGGCTCTGCTGCCAGGGAACAGGGACAGGACAAGGGGAAAGGGCCTCAGGCTGTGCCAGGGGAGGCTCAGCTTGGACAGCAGCAGGAATTTCTGCATGGAAAGGGTGCTGAGGCCTTGGCAGGGGCTGCCCAGGGAGGTTTGGAGTGCCCATGGCTGGAGGTGTCCAGGGAAGGGCTGGAGGTGGCACTCAGTGCTCTGGGCTGGGGACAAGGTGGGCATTGGGCACAGCTGGGACTCCCTGGGCTGGGAGGGATTCTCCAGCCTCAGTGATTTTGTGATATATATTTATTTGTTACACTTGTTAATTTTTACCTTCCCCCTTCCCTCCTTTACTTTTTGTTAGATGGAAGTTTGGGGTCAGTTCTGTTCTCAGTGTTCTCTGGTGTCCAGAGCAGAAGCAGCAGCAGCTGCCAAGGGAGGGAGAGGCTCAGCCCAGGGAACACGGTGTCCTCACTGCAGCACAAAGCCTGGCTCTGCTGGAGCTTGCTTCAGGTGGCTGCATGTGTGTAGGTGCCACGAGTGACTCAGAGATGACTGCAGAGCTAAAGACTCCTTGCACGGGGTTGATCTGAGGTGAGGAGAGAGGGAGGAAGGAGAAATCTTGCATGATTCTCTGGGCTAGCTCTTCGAGGGTGCTGGAGAAGTCACTTGTCTGTGAAACTCTCTCTCAGGCAAAGCAGCCTGCAGCAGATTATTCCCAGAAGTTCTTCGGTTCTCAGCAACCAGGGACAGCACCCAGGGAACAGCTGGAGCTGTGCCAGCAGAGGTTTAGGTTGGAGATCAGGGAAAGGTTCTTCCCCCAGAGGGTGCTGGCACTGCCCAGGCTCCCCAGGGAATGGGCACAGCCCCGAGGCTGCCACAGCTCCAGGAGGGTTTGGACACCACTCCAGGGATGGCCAGGGTGGGATTGTTGGGCTGTCTGGGCAGGGACAAGAGCTGGATCAATGATCATTGTGGATCCCTTCCAACTCAGGATATTCTGTGATTCTAAAGCTGGGAAAGCCAAGATGACCAACACATCCAGCAAACGGAACATTTCCTGATGTGTGTTTGAATGCAACCAAAGGTTTTATTTAATGTGCCAAATTGTTGTGAAAACCCCTCCAAAACAAGAATTGAGCTGGTGCATCAGGGCCATCTTACAGGAACTTACTGATGTCTATGAGAGCTCTGTCTTCAAGTGTGCCCTGTTGCCTCCTGCTCACATCTCTCTTGGAGGACCAGAAGGGTTTTGGAACAGCTGGATGTGGTTCCTGTAGTTTTCAGAATCATGGAAATCCCAGGATGATTTGGGTTGGAAGGGACCTTAAAGCCCATCCAGTGCTATCCCCCTGCCACAGGCAGGGACACCTTCCACTGTCCCAGGCTGCTCCAAGCCCCAAAGTCCAGCCTGGCCTTGGACACTGCCACGGATCCAGGGGCAGCCACAGCTGCTCTGGGCATCCTGTGCCAGGGCCTGCCCACCCTGCCAGGGAACAATTCCTGCCCAATATCCCATCCAGCCCTGCCCTCTGGCAGTGGGAAGCTATTCCCTCTTGGCCTGGCACTCCAGGCCTTTGTAAATAGTCCCTCTCCATGTTTCCTGTGGCTCCTTCAGGCCCTGGAAGGCCACAATGAGGTCACCCCTAAGTTTCTCCTCTCCAGGCTGAACAATCCCAACTCTCCCAGCCTTTCCTTTAAAAATGTGAGTGAAGAAAATGACCAGAAAACTCAAGATTCCCCTTTGTCTTGCGGGAAAATCTTAGGAAATTCTACAGGTTCTTGCAGCCCTGCATTTCCCAGGGTCTGAGATTCCCAATTTCCTGTGGTGGATCTGAGCTGGACACCAGCTCCTGCTGTGGCACACCAGGCTCTCGGGACGGTGTTGCAATGTCCTTTGGGCTGTGGGAGCAGAGAGCTCTGGAAATCTGCATGTTTGAGCAAGTTCAATGCTAGTTGTCTCTGCTGGAGCCTGACTTCCTTCCTTGGACAAAGCCCGAGGTTTGTGGGCTCCAATACCATGGCAAGGCACCAACTTGGCATCTATAGGAACCAGGAGGGCGCGGTCCCGCTCCCGTTGCACAAAAAATGTCAGAGCCTGTGGAGAGGAGACGAAGGTGGAAGCAAGGCCTGGTTTATTTTCTTTCCTCCCAAAGCCCATTGTGTTCCTGGCTGCTGAGAATGATTCCATCAGGGCCAGCATACGGGGAAAATTTTGGGGTTCTGGTGAAGAGCTGAGGACTGAACCTGTGGCACTGGGGGTGGGGAATTCTTCTTGTGACAAAACCTTTTGGCATTTTAACACCAGGAGCAGAGGGAATAGAGGTTGGTTGTGGTGATTGGCGTTGATTTTTTGGGTGAAGGAGGTGTCTGTCCACGGGCAGAGGCTTGTGGTCATCTCTGCTCATGAGGTCATGGGCCACAGAGCTGGTGTGAGATGGGTCTTCCTCCCTGCCAGCCACAGGGTGACCACGGTGACCTCCAAGAACAAAACTAGTCCAGCATGGGCTACTCTTTGTTTTCCAGCTTTTTGGCACGCTCAGAGCTGTGCTTTTGAGCCATCCCCTGTGGCCACGTGGATGTTTCCTTCTGACAGCAAGAATGGAGGCTGGTGCAGCTTCTGGTTTCCAGGAGCTTTAGAACAAATCATCAGAAGTCACAGAACTTGTCGTAAAGTGGAGGCTTCATGTTTTACTCGTTACCGTGGCTCCAAATGTCAAAGCACTTCCAACATCATTGTCACTGTGCTCTTCCCTGGGAGGAGAAAATGCCGTGGGTCTGCTGGGAATGACAAACAATGCTGGCACAGGGAGAGGCAACAAGGCTGAAATCAAAATCCTTGTGTCTATAATTGCTTTTACCATGGTCCCTGGAAGGCTCCTGCAGCAGACACAGGGTCCTGTAGGGTGAGGGGCTGTGCAGGAATAGAACAGGGCAAAATCCCAGTCCCCAAAGGGTCTGAGGGCTGTCAGACTCCTCCACCAGCCACACTGACACCACCATGCTTGGAGACCATGTCACAGACACACTGATTTTAATGGGGAAAACAAAAAAAAAACCAAAAAAACAAACAAACAAACAAACAAAAAAACCCAAAACAAAAACAAAAAAAGAAATTTATAGACTTCTTTTTCAGCTGCAAATTAAATTTCTTCTGTCTTGTCAACGGCTTTTGGATGGCCACTGCGGAAAGGATCCTTTTGGTGAGACAAAAAGGCTGCAGAAATAATAGAAATGAACATCTGCAGCTGAAGAGCTTGACTGAGACTTGAAAAGTTTGCTTTGGGTGGGAGCCAGGTCCTGCTGAGGTCTGCAGGAGTTTTGCTCTTGGCCTCGGTGGGGCCGAGCTTTCACCCTTGGAGATCGTGTCCTGAGGAAGAATTTAGTCTAAAATAATTCTCAAAACTTGTATTGTTTGACTCCCATCCAGGGGTTTTTTTGGAGGCTGAGTGGCTTTGTGTTTCTGATTGACTCGGGTTGCTCCTTGGCATCTCCCAGGGATGAGCTCTCAATGGAGGGCCAGGAGGCACAAGGGAGGGTCAGATGCAAACAGGCCTGAATCTGAATTCCTAAACCAACAGATTCTTTAATTTGGGGAGTGTAGGACTTGTTGGGTGTGTGCTGAAGGTGCTTATTTTTGGAGGGAGCCATAGCATGTGAGAGAGCCACACCACAGTCACAGCCAGGACCTGGTGGATCCTTCCCTTCACTATGCTGATTTCCCACCAAGCAGGTTTTTGAAAAAAAAAACAAAGAAAAAAAAAAGAAAAAAAAAAAAGAAAAAAAAAAAAAAAAGGAAAAAAAAAAGATAAATGGTAAAAAGCAGTTGGATTCCTACTGTATGTGCTTGCTGTTCTTGATGATTTTCCCCTCCTTTTTTCAGGACATGGTGGCAGGAAAAGCAGCTTGTTCAATTCACAGCCTTGAAGCTCCCAGAGATGCTAGGCTGGGTTTTCCCCAACCTGCTGCAGTATCACACTTACACAGTACATAATTATCAAGATTTAAGGTTTGCCTCCTGAACTCAACTGGTTCCACAGCAGACCCTGAGAAATTAATTTCTTCTTTTTTTTTACTGAAAGAGGGTGTGAAATCATTTTTAACAGGTTCCTTTTGGAAAACCTTGAAAGCTGTCTGATAAATACATCTATAGTGTATAGGCTTTCTTTCGTTGCACTTGAAGTTGTCCAGCACGGAGTGCATGACTTAGACTCAAAAAATAAATTAATCTGTGGATCAGTGACTGCAATCCAGGGACTATCAACCACCAAGAGGCTCCTTTAAATCTCTGCTGAGCTGGGCTCTCTGAAAACTGCGGCCTTGCGTGGGGAAGAATAATAAGAATAAAAGGAAATCTGAGAATTATTTGTCTTGCCATTATTTTTAGAAAAATAATTTCTTTTTGCTGGGAGAACTTTCATTTTCCCTGCTCTCAAATAAAGCAGTGATAGGGTCCTGCTGTGCCTCAGGCTGTCCGCTTAAAATAAAGGAAGGGCTAAAATGATGGACCATCTGGAAGCCTGTGCAGAAGGAACATGCCAGAGCAGGCTGACGTGCAAGAGCATCCTTTGGATGTATTTTTGAACACTGGTCAATCCACCAAGGGCTTTTTTTATCGTTGTTTTTTGTGACAGGTCGATGGCAACTTCTCGGAGGCTTTTGCTGCGTGTTGCAGTGCTGGTGGTTATTCCATTAGAGGCTGAAAGGGAATCCTGGGACATGCTATTTCTCCCTGGAAGCAGCCTCTGTTTGGCACCAAAACCTCCCCTCAGCTCTGCAGGCATGCTGAGGGGCTCTGCTCTGCTGTGGCAGCTGATTTCCCTGAGCTTTTTGGGCTGAAACTCCACCTGGGAGTGGCAATTCCTCTGGGTCAGTGGTCTCCAAACTTTTATTATTATTATTATTGTTATGCTCCCCTCTCTGCAAAAACCATTTTTAAGCACGCACCTCAGTTGTGTGTGTGTTTATAAATTACATACACGTGCTGCTGCCATCCTGGTATTTCCTCCTGCTGCCCTTTGGATCATCTCATCCACCCCACTTTGGAATCCCTGCTCTGAGGGATAAAAGCACAGGGAGAACCAGGGGGGTGATGGCACAACCTTCACACCGCCATCTCTTTACCAAAATCTTCCTCCTCTTCCCTTTTTTTTTTTTTTTTTGACTTGAGAGGCCTGGTTCCTGTGACTCCAAAGTGTGGAGTGGGAAGTTTTCCATTCTGCTGGACTTTGCAGGATTGATGCATTAATCAGCAAGGTTTGCTGCAGTGCTGCTTCATTTCTGCACCCCACCCCCCAGAGATGGGCAGAAATTTGCCCACATTCCTGGGAAAAGGGATGAATCTCCAGCACAGGCAGCATTCTTCTTCCTAGGTTGTATCCTCAAGTGTTCAAGTCCCAGCCTTGGACTTGATGAATCCCTAGGGAAACAAGATTTTTTTATAGGAAATGCTTGGAAAATCTGGGTTTTTTATAATGCCTGTGGTCCTGGGTTGATGGTTTCCTGGATAATCTTAAAGATCTTTTCCAACCTTAATGATTCTATAATTTTTGGTGGGAATTTTCATGCCACAAGCCTGACCAGCTCCACCTCCTTAAAGGCTCTCAGTGTTCCAAGCAACCTCCACGAGGAGATGATTCCTGGTGTTTTGGAGGGTGGTGGAGAGGGAAATTTGCAGGCTGGTAATTTTTTAAAAGGACAAGTGATGGCACCTTTCCTCCTCTCATCATGGCCCATGTAGAAAGTGCTGAAAGACTAAAGGGCATCACAGTGTGGGGGCATTTGTGCTGTTTGTTTCTCCAGCCATATGCACAGCCCAGTCCTTTTTATAGTGCTGCATATGGCACAACCATAATTGAATTTTTCATCATAATTGATCTGACCTGGATCATTCTGTTGGCTTCAGCAGAGCTAATTCCAACAGACTGAGATCAGGACTGAAAATATGGTCCAGTCAGTGGAGGAGCCATGACTTCCCAGCCACGAGGAGGCACAACCTGCTTTGCCCAGTTTGTGCTATTTATACCTGGCACGTGGTGGAGGCTGACACAGGCTCAGGATTGCTTTTGTCTTCCATGGGATGTGATGCAGGGGAAGCAGGTGGCTGCCTCTGCCCACAGCAGCCAGGCCAGCACGTCTGGAATGCCCTGGCTGCTGGCTCTGGATGTGTTTTATGGGAAACAGGCAGGTGAGGGGACAGAGCTGCAGTGTCCCACCCCTGGGCAGTGGGATGCTGAAGGCTGCTGTGTCATCTCAGAGCCTCACACAGCAAACTGGGGCAACAGCAATGACAAAAACACTGCAACTGGTGAGCTAAGCCTGCCCTTGTGTTTAGAGGGGAAAAAAAACCCCTTTGGTGGACTCTAAATCTCCCCTCACTACAGCCAGAGCTGCTCTCCTCAGCTCAAATTCTCTAAGGAAGAAAGAGTCCTGATGGGCTGCTGACAATTTGAGAAGATTAGAAACTGTCCTACAAGATGAGGAAGCTGCAAAAATGGGCTGTAGCTACTTTCCTTCCCAGTGCTCTCAGCTGCAGCTGAGAATCTAGACCAGACTTTATTTTTGGCAAGGGGGAAAAAATAAATCTCCTTTGATACTGTGCAAAAAAAAGGAGGGAAAAAAAAAAAAAGAAGGCAAGTAAATGTTAAGCCTTGAGCAAGGATCTCTTCTGCTGTACAGCAGCAGCATTTTAGAGCTGAAATCCACTTGCTTTGATCGCTGATGGAAAAAAAAAAAAAAAGAAGACATAAAAGGGATTTATTGTGAAATAATGGATTTGATCCCTGGTAATCCTTTCTTTGGGATTAGACTTGGAATATTATTTTTGTGATCTCTGGAATTAGACTATGCTGGCGTAACAAACCAGAGCATGTGAGTTGCTCTGCAGGATGAGGGTGAGCTGTGAATAGAGAATTACTTGCACAGAACAAAGCAGATGATGAATTTTCAGTTCTATTTTTGATTACGCAAGGTCTACAGGCAAGTCTAAAACCCAGCACTAAACCAACCCCAACCCCAGGCAGAAAAGACCCCAGACCTTCTCTTCCTTGCAGCTGAGCTGTTGTGATCTGCAAGGACTGTTGGTTGGAGCTTCCTTTTTGAGGATTTTCCCATTCATGGGAATTTAGGAGCTTGTAGGGAGCTCCTGTTGGTGTTGCTGTTGACATGATATTTAAAATGTCACTGGAAACCTCCTTGCTGCAGGTTCTTGTGTATGGCCACAGAGCTTTCCAGGGAAATCTGGCAAACCTGGCTTTCTCTGCCCAAAGGGTGAGAAACACCCACAAACCTCAGCACGGATAATGTGCTGAGAAATCTTCCTGGGCAGGTCGTTTGTGGGTCTCTTAAAACAAAAAAAAAGGTGCAAAATGTGCTGTGAGACCTTGATGTGGAACTTTGAACTCCCAAATCTTTCAAAGGAAGCTGTTCCAAGGAACTTCTCTCAGTTTCCCTGCCAAATTTCAGCTTTCTGCACTCAGGGGTAGCATTTAAACCGGGGGGGAAACTCTTCAGTGTCAGGCTTTGAAACAGCTGGTATCTAAAAAAACCCCAAAACCACCAATAAAAGCTGCGGGCAGAGAGCAAGCTATGGAAAGGAAAAAATATTCACTGCCTGCCCCAGTGCTGGGTGTGCTGCTGGAACTGCAAGCTCCCTCCTGCTTGCAAAGGTCACTTTGTCACTTTGAGCTTTGACCAGGCTCCCAACCTCACCCTCACCTGATCCCAGAGTGGCACAAAGGCGTGGCTGAGGAAGGAGCAAGGAAATGAGCTCTGGAGATGCCCTTGGGAGCAGGGGCTGCTGCTGTGGAGCCTTGTGCCAGCTGCTTCTCCAGAGCCTGGGCTGTGAGCAGCCCCTCTTTAGGGAGCTGTGGAGAGCCCAGGACAAGCTATCAGCTTCCCCAGCACCGTGTTTCCTGACAAAACATTACCTCCTGCAAGTGCTGGGGGTAGGATTGCTGTGCTGGCTCTCTGCAGGTGGGAAGTTATTCATGGAAAGGATGGGGATCCCCACCAAAAACCACTTGCACTTCAGGGCAAGGCATGCCATGTAATTCCCCTAGGAAGCAGTCAGTGACTGCAGCCCATTTTCCAGAGGTGAAACAGCCTCCTCTTCCTTCTGGGGGATGAAAAATGTGCTAATCCTTTCCATTTTTGGCTCAGGGAGGCCAAGTTACCTTTCCCAGCGTCAAAGGGTTCTGGGTGGTGAATGAGGAGCTTGGAATCCATCCTGCTTGGCTGATGCTCAGGAGCTTTCCTGGAGCACTCCGTGTCTGGAGGTGGTGCTGACAGCCCTGGGCACAGCCTGCAGCTGGCACCACTCCCCTGGAGCTGCCTGTGCCACCTGGATTCCAGAGATCCAAGGGCTGGCATGACAACATCTCCCCCTGGAACCCTGGGGAAGCCACAGGGAGGATGGTTCAGGTGTTATGGGGTGGGGGGAGTGTGGTGGTGCCTGTCCTGCCTGCTGGAACAGAGCTGGGAGCTTGGCTGGGGGTGGTGCTGCTGATGGGGGGTGCCCAGCAGGATCCCCTACCCTCATTCCAAACTCCAGGTCTGCCTGTGCACCCCTCATGCCTCACACTGCTCCTTTCCCTCATAGCCACCTGCATGGAAAACCACAATTTATGGTGATATCACCCCTAATTCAGTGAAGGATCTGAGCACCAAACCTCATTTGCTTTCTAGATTTGGGGTCTTGGATCCTAAATTCCCTAGCAGCAGAGTGGTGGTGCTTGGGAATTTTCTTGGAGCTGATGGAAGAGTCCTACCTGCACCAGGGATTTGTGCCAATCCAATTTACACCTGGAGGAGCAGCAGCTTATGGTTTGGGGTGTCTGAAGGAGAGACCACACAACAGGAGAGAGACTATTTACAAGAATACGTAGTAATAGGACAAGGGGGAGATGCTTCACACTGAAAGAGAGGAGGTTTTGAGTGGAAATTAGAAAAAAATCCTTCTCTGTGGGGATGCTGAGGCCCTGGCACAGGTTGCTCAGAGAAGCTGTGGCTGCCCCTGGATCCCTGGAAGTGTCCAAGGCCAGGTTGGACAATTTATTGGAAGGGGTTCCTGTCCACAGCAGGGGTTTAGAACGAGATGATCTTTTACTGCTCTTCTTTACTTTCAGGGAGGTGTGTGTTTGGGCTATTTGTGGACACAGCCTTGCAGAAAACAACCTGCCTCTTGTGCTCTTAGCTCTGGCAAATTTTTGAGAGCTGAAATCTAGAAAGATTTCTTTGGTTTCCAAAGAAACCTTCACCTCTGGCTTTTATTTCTACCTTCATTTGTTTGGCTTTCGGAGCTCCTCCCAACAGCAGCTTGAACCAAAACCACAGACTCCTGCTTGCTGAAAAGGAGGAACAGAAAAATCCAAGGAGAAATAGCACTTCAGCATCCCTATTAGATCTGTATTGTCTCCAGCCTCAAAGTTCTCTTTCCCTTTCACTAGATCCAGGAGAAATAAAATACTGTGAGCAGTCGCTTTGTCTTCTTTCCATTCCTTTTTTTCCCCTCCTCCCCTTCACTGTGAGTCAGAGTGCTGAGGTTCTGGGAGAGGCTGGGAAGAGGAGAGTGTCTGATTTCCAGGGGCACACGGAGTGCCAGCATCTGGTCACAGTTACAACAAGCAAAAATCACATGTGGTGTCCATGGTTAGGAAGAATCCCCATTTTTGTGACCATATGAGTCATTCATGGATCCTGTAAGAGGGAAAAAAAGCTCAGATTTTTTTTTAATTAAATGTGACTGTTTGATAGAAGGATAAACCCAGATCAACCACTGGGGAAGGACACTTTTGTTTTCCAAAATCAGGCCCAGTTCCACCCAGGGATGGAGATTTATGGCACAAACCAAGGTTGTCTTGATCCTGTGATCTGAGGGTTGCCAACCCTCACCATCTCTCAAAATACCCATTAACTTATTTTTTGTTTTCACACTGCTTATCTGGATTCATGAATTGTTGAGTATCACCCTGTTATATGTCAAAGTAGGTCTGGTTTCTACTCTGGAAACACCCCAAATGAATTGCTTTTAATTAAAAATGACTTAATAGAGAATGAGTGTAGACACTGTCCCACCAGCAGTGCCTGTCCTGATGATGTGAATGTCTCAAAGCACAGATACCACATCTAAAGAGGATGCAGGCAAGATAAAAAAAATCCTGTCAGGAAGACTCTGTGGCCATAAATCCATTGATTTAGAGTCAGAATCCTCCTTAGCATCAGCTGAAGAAAAGCCAGGTGAAGGAAACAGGTACAGCCTGCAGAGCAAACTGGTGGTCCAATTTGTAAGATCCATCTATAAATTATAAAAAAACCTCCCATGGCTAATGGTGCTGGGCTAGAAAATGGTATCAGCTTCTGCAGGGGCAGAGGGGCAGCTGGGTGCAGACCTCCTGCAACCCCCCAGGCTCCTGGGGAAGCTGCACCTGCCCTTGCTGACTTCAGGGTGTGTTTCAAAAACTGATATTGAAAACCCTCCACGACAAGCAGTGACTGATGGGAAGCATTTCTTCATTCTCACAAACCATTACCAACCCCCAGATACATTTTATGAAGTGTGGGAACACAAAAAGCTGAAGTTTAGTTTCCATTGCTCGTTGGTTTAGTTTTACAGCGTCATTTTTTGTGCCTAAGTGGAGCAGTTCTCTGCTAAAAGTTGTGCTACAGACCTGATTCCTCTCTGTGGCCCACTCCCCTTGCAGGCAAGGTCAGAGCTTGCTGATTTAGCAAGCCCTGATTGTTGCTTTTCCCCACCCCTGATCTTGAACTTGAAAGGGTTTCTCAAACACACCTTCGTCATGACCTCGATTTTGATAATCGGTCTCACAGGGCAGTTTTCACAGGGAGGAGGAGGCAGCTGTGGGGAGGTTCTGTTCCTCTCAGCCCACTGAGCACAGGAACAGCACCAACCACAGCCTGCAGAGCACCCCAGGGCTGGTGAAATGTCACAATAAAGGCACAATGGAAGTAAAATCACTCATTTCTGAGTGAGTCCTTTCCTTTGGGCTGCAGTGGAAGTCACGCTGACCTGCCAGGGGAAAGCTTGGCATTAAAACAGGGGATGTTTCATGAGGTTTCAAGTGCTGGTGCTGCACTTGAGTGGGGGCAATGCCCAGGATCAATCCAGGGGATGAGCAGCTGGAGCAGCCCTGGGAGAAGGACCTGGGGGTGCTGGGGGTGAGAGCTGGGCCCCAGAACCCCCACCATGGGCAGCAGGGGAGGGGGGGATTCTGCCCCTCTGCCCCTGGGCTCAGGTCAGAGCCCACCTGCAGAGCTGCCCCAGCCCTGGGGACCAGCACAGGAGGGACCTGGAGCTGCTGGAGAGAGGCCAGGGGAGGCTCCAGGATGAGCAGAGGGATGGAGCAGCTCTGCTGGGAGGAAAGGCTGGGAGAGCTGGGATTGTTCAGCCTGGAGAGGAGAAACTTCCAAGTGACCTCACTGCATCCTGAAGGAGCTGATGGGAAAGATGGAGAGGGACTTTTTACAGAGGCCTGGAGAGACAGGACACAGGGAATGGCTTCCCACTGCCAGAGGGGTCAGGGATAGATGGGATATTGGGCAGGAATTGTTCCCTGGCAGGGTGGGCAGGCCCTGGCACAGGGTGCCCAGAGCAGCTGTGGCTGCCCCTGGATCCGTGGCAGTGTCCAAGGCCAGGCTGGACTTTGGGGCTTGGAGCAGCCTGGGACAGTGGAAGGTGTCCCTGCCCATGGCAGGGGTGGCACTGGGTGGTCTCTGAGCTCCCTTCCAACCCAAACCATTCTGGGATTCCATGATTATTTGCCCTTTGCAATTCTAAAAACTTTCACCAAAGGACATCACAGGAACACTCAGATTTGGGCTATAAACTGCCCTCCTGCTGCTCAATAAAGGTGCATTGCAGTAAAACTTTAACTTGTGTCCATGGAGACCCAGGTGGAGCAAAGGATGGCACAAGAGAGGGAATTGCTCCTTTCCAGATGCATCTCTCCCTCCTTCCTGGGGCTGGTCTCCCACCTCATCCCAAGGGCTTAATTCCCAGTGCAAAATTCACATCCATGAAGTGATCAGCCCTGGGGTCTCCAGCTTCCCCTCTTAAACCAATGGATACTCCCCATCCAAGCCAGCAGATCTAGAGGAAAGCTCTCCGATGTTGCAGAAGGAGGCAGAAGGAGGAAACCTCCCTGCACTTCTTGCCACGTGCCAAAATGTTAACACAGCCCATATGTCCACATATGAAAAAGAAAAAAATATCCTCCCCAAACCAGCTGTGCCTCCACAGGGAGCAGCCTCGGTGCCTTCACGTCGCTTCACGTTGCTCAAGTGGAGTGTAAGGTTAATTGAGAAACCCCTGGATCAGCCCTTTGAAGTAGGGGCAGCCTGGCCCAATCCTTTCTCTTCCTCCAGCTGTCCCAGCCCTCAGGCAGGGCAGGTGGGACTGAAGAAAGGACGTTTATGGCTGGGGAAAGGATGGGAATGGGTGGGAATCCCACCAAAGGGAAGAGGGGCTGGCACCACGGGGCCTGCCAGAGGGGGCAGGAGAATCTCTCTGATGATGCCACTGGAGATGTTAGGACCTGCTGGGACCTCAGAAGTGTTGAGCAGATCTCAAACAGAACAAGTGTTTAGCAAGTATTTAGTGCAAGGAAATACTCTGTGTAATCGCGTGTGAGAAAAGAATTTGCTTTTTCTGGGGTTTTCCAGAGTGTCCCTGCAGAAACACCTCTCCTTGAGCACAGAGCAGTGGCTAATATGGGAAAAGGTGCTGGGATTTCAGTCTCCAGCTGCTGAACTCCAGCATCTTCCCAGGCATGCTGCTGGAAGAGCACAGTAATTGGGTGGTCAAACCCACAAGTGTCCCACTGTCCAATATTGGATATAAGGACACATCCAGTGGCAATAAAATACTGGCCTCAACTCCTTGGATTGATGTTCCCTCTGTTATTTTAGTCTTAACAGGTTTACAGCCCTCTGAGGGACAGAGACCAAACTGTAAAATAGATGTAAAATAGAAGGAATCCTGCACAAATGAGGATATTTACTTTATTTGCATTTTAGCTCATTAACCAGGGCAAACCCCTGGCTCGCTGCCCCTGTGTGAGGCAAAACCAAGTCATTTCCTTGTCAGTGCAGATTTTTGGAGCTCCAGGCTCATTCCTCAGGGCTTGAGCAATGTTCAAAACACAGCTGCAGGTGCCACCATCCCCATTTCCATCCCCATTTCCAGCATGTCTCTGCCACACCCCGGGGACACCAGGAGCCCCTGGAGCCAGTGTGGATGGAGCTCAGTGGGGATGGAGGTAATTATAGAGGGATATAGGTAATTATATATGAGTAATTATAGAGGGGAACCCCCACATTACTGAAATCCAGGCTTTTCAGCACATTCCTTGGCTACCTGGAGAAAAAGGGGATATGCAGCATGGTAAAGCTGAGGGACAACGTGAAAGGATCCATTGGTTAACTGGGTGCAAAGTGATTCACGAAGGGAAAATAACCCAAATGCCACCAGTGAGGAGATTGGCTTTGACTGCTATCAGCACTCCAGAATGACATCCCAATATTCTGATGGAGAGCCTCTGGAAAGAACTAGTCCAGTGCTCAGGAGCACCCAAAAAAAAGCCAAAATGCCGTGAGGAATTACCAGTAAAGGAAGGGAGAGCACTACGATGTTGCAGCACAAATCCACCACGCCCCCTTGTCTTGGATGCTGGGAGCAGTTTTAGTCTCCCCATCTCAGAAGGGAGGGAACAGAGCTGGGAAGGCTTCGGGAAGGATGAAAGAACAGGAATGGCTCCTGTAGGAGGAGCTATTTAAGCCAGATCCGCCCGGCTGCCTGTGGCAGGTCCTGCTATAAGAAATTAGAGTGTGGCAGACGGCACCAACTTCAGCTGGAGACAGGTTCAGGTCGGGCAGGAGAAGGGTGCTGCCCTCAGGACACACATTTCCCCTGCAGAGTCTCCTGGTTTGGGGCATGTAAGGAGTTTTTGTGAGTTTAAAAGGGTGATGAAGGAGTTAATGAATGAGGAATTCCTTCCAGGGTGCTGATGGCTCCCAAAATGACCCACTTCATAAAATCCCTGAGCAGCGAAGCACCAGAAGCTGCAAGAGGCCCCAGGTGAAATTTCCCTGCATGTTTTTCTGGTTCTTACACCTTTCCCCGGGTTTTTGGGCAGAGTTCAAGACGGGATACCGGGCTCAGGGGATTTGCAACAATACAGACATTGTCACACTCTGCTGACACAGGAAATCAAAGAGACCTTCCCTTGTGAAGACGGATGTAATGAGCAAGTGATTTCTGCTTTACATCCTCATTCAAGCTGAGCACCTGATGATGAAGCCCAGAGCTCAGAGACTGAGGGATGGAAAAATTCAACTCCCCCAAACCATTCTGTTTCAGAACACCTGTGCTACCAGCTCTCTGAGTAAAACAGCTACACACAGGCTGTCTCGGGATCCAACCGCTGAGCAATACTGGCAGGACAAAAGCCAAGCCACCCAAAATGCTGAATAAGCAGAGAAACCTGTGCCACTTGCAACGTGTTCACAGTTTCTTTGGCCAGCAGAAGAGGGTCCCAGGCTTCTGGGTGATTCACTTTGTGTCATCTGGCTCCACCTCAGAGGTGAGGGTTTCGGAATTACTCACAGCCCCGTGCTAACGGATTGGGTCGTGTGATGCTGTTGAAGTTTACCTCGTAGCCTTGCACCCTTTGAACCCAAAGAGCTACTGAGCAGATGATTTCAAAATGAGACTTCTTCAAAATGACACCTCCATGCTCTTCCCCCCCCAGTCTGAGTTTCATTCCAATGAGTCCTTGTTTCAGACACGCTGGTTCGCTGGTGGCTGATATCAATTGAGACTCAGCAAAGCAATCTCAGTTCTTCAATGAGTTCTGTCCCCGGAAGGGACAAATGGGTTTTAATTATTGATGATACAGAGCTCTTTAACCATTACCCAGGCATCACAAATTCATCTCCAAAATACCAGAGCCTGTCTTTTCTGATCCAACTCACACAAGGAAGGAAAAGGCTTTGGTGCAGACTGCTTGGGGGCCTAGGCATGGTCTGGCAGAGATGGAACAAGGTGGAGTGAGAGGGTTCAAGCATCTAAAAAGTACAACCCTCTTTTGACTCCATGAATGCTTTTTCCTCCCCTCCCTCAATTTCTTCCCCAGGGAAACCAGAATCTGACACACAAGAACAAAAGAGAAAAGCCCCAAAGCCTTCCTTAAGCTATATATCCAAAACTCTTGTAAATGGAAAGTTTGGAAGCCAGAGAAAATTGGTTTTTGTGCCAGATAGGGCTATTTTTAAAGTCCCCAAGAGAATTCCTTTGCCCTTCTCTCATTAAAAAGCCACAGAGGACCCCGCACAGATGTGTTTTTGAAGGTGTAAAGAGTTGCCCAAGAAGTTGGAGGGATCAGGAGATACTGTTGTGAGGACTGTGGTGCCTCAGCCTGGCTGGGATGCAGCTGTAGGGGAAAATACCCACTTTGATCAGTGTAGATGGATTTACGAGGTGACTGCAGTTGTGAGGCCTCCCTCAGCCTGTGCTTTCTCCTGAGTGGAGGCTTGGTTTATTTTCCCCCACTTCTCAACTCCATGGCCACCTTTGTTTTAGCCGTGAAGCCTCCTTGGCCAAACAAATATTTTTATTAATACTCATCCGCAAAGATATAAACAGATACTGAGTTAGAACCACAGGCTCAGCTCTGATTGTTTGACCTTTAGTTTCTATTGACAACAGCAAAGTAAACAATTTCTGTGGAGACTCAATGCTGATTTCTGCCACAAATAAATGGGAACATGAGATGAACAGAGTAAGCTTTAAGTGATTAAACAGAGACCTGAAGCCATTGAAACTGGGAGCTGCCCTGGAAGTATTGACATCAGTGGAGCAAGGAGTGTCCCTTGCAAAATGCCACTCTTTGCTCTTCTTGCAGGCAGGGACAGGTTGGATTAGGATGGATCTGCCCAGTGGATCAGCTAAAGTTGGCTTGAGAAGGGTGTCTGCCCTCCTGACCAGTGTTCAGGGTGGGTTTTCAGAGCCAGCAGCTCCCTTGACGAGAGAGAATGGGCAGGGAAGTTCCTGTGCACAGTTCTGGTGTTCCAAGAAAAGAAGGACGTGGAGCTGTTGGAGCAGGTCCAGAGAAGGCACCAAGCTGCTGAGGGGACTGGAGCACCTCCCCTGTGGAGCCAGGCTGGGAGAGCTGGGGCTGTGATAAGGTGGTGTGAAGACCTCACAGCTCCTTCCAGGGTCTGAAGGGATACAGGGAAGCTGGAGAGGGATTTCATCAGTAACGGGAATGGCAGGACAAGGGGGAGTAGCTTCCCACTTCCAGAGGCAGGATTAGATGGGATATTGGGAAGGAATTGCTCCCTGGCAGGGTGGGCAGGCCCTGGCACAGGGTGCCCAGAGCAGCTGTGGCTGCTCCTGGATCCGTGGCAGTGTCCAAGGCCAGGCTGGACTTTAGGGCTTGGAGCAGCCTGGGATGGTGGAAGGTGTCCCTGCCCATGGCAGAGGGGAGGAACTGGATGGTCTGTAAGTTGCCTTCCAACCCCAGTTATTCCCTTCATCTGTAATTTTGTGATTCAAGCAGAGCAGGGAAGCAAAACCCCAGATCCCATTGCTTTACGGCCGGATAGGAAAATGTTGAAACCCCAAACGCTGAAGAACCTGCAGTGAAAGTAAAAGGCAAAAAGCCTGGTTTTTATCACAGCTACTGCTCTCAGCAAAGAACAACGGGCATGTTGAATGCTGTCCAGCCTGTGCTGGGGATGGCTGGTGCAGCAGACAGCCCAAGGCCTGCACTAGTCGGAGGGTTACGGTAGCCCCATGTGCCGCGCTGACCTTTCGGGAGCTGCGAACCCGCCCTCCCTCCCATCCCTCCCCCACAGCCTGGGACAGCTGTAAACATCCCCATCATAAAGACACAATTGTAAGCCCCTATTTATTTGCCATTAGGAAATAGGGCTGGCACGGGCTTGGGTTGCCCGAGGGGCTGGGTGGGCAGAGCCCCTCCGTGCCCTCCCGCCACGACCCGGCCCGGGACCACTGCATGCAACAAACGCCTCTGGCCTGTCCCCGTGCCCCTCTGAGCTCAGCCTGGCGCCAGCATCCCTGGGACAAACGAAAACAACATCCCAATTCCCTCCTCGCCTCTCACCAGCTCTTCCCATCCCTGCTGCTCCCCCGGGTGCAGGAGCCCAGGGTGGGGAGGGGGGCAGGAAGTTGCTGACGCGTGTGGTTGGATTTCGGTTTGAACGCTGTCCAGAAAGGAGCACCAAATATTAGTAAACAGACCAGGAAACATTTCCGTGTTTGGCAATAACTCTACTTTTCCGTGGCAGCCATCTCCAGTGGTTTTTCCACCAGGGGAAAAAGACCCCACTTGGTCGCTTTGCTCCAACTGGAGCAGCTCAGCTCCTGGACCCCCCCTTCAGATCCTGCCCTTCAAATCCAGGTGCTCTGAGCAGGATTCTGATTTGGGCATAGATCTGAGTCCTGCAGAGCAAAAGGTGCTCCCAGACATCCCAGGGGATTACAGGATCCTGCAGCCACATCCAGCATCTCCACCACCATCCAGGCTGAAAAGGAAAGGATCAAGATGCTTGGCCTATATTGCTTTGGAAAAGGAGATTATGAAGCAGTTTCCTTGCCGTGTGCTGAAGAGGGAATTACTGTGTTCCAATGGGCTCCTCGGGGCAGGGACAAAAGGCCTGTCAAGTCCTGCTGCTGCAAGCTGCAGTCGGTCCCGTTAGGAAAACGACACAGGAATTAATCAAGCACTGCATGAAATCTTAATTTTACCATTTCTCAGCATCCTGGGATGAACCCGAGCTGCTCCTCTTGCAACATGTGAGGGAAATGTAACAGCCCCTGATTCCAGAGGACTGAACTGCCCCAAACCCATGTTTCTGTGCTCTTCACTGTGACTTCCACTCAACAGGTTCAAATGCAGGGGCTTGGATAAAAAGCACGTGGTCAAGGGCTGTGTTTGGAGAGGAGACCTCGGTTTTGGGCACAGCACCTCCCAGTGCAGGTGTTGAGGGATGTTGATGCGGGATGGAGGTGCCACCAGCACGAAGAAGAGGAACTGAGAGGATGAGGGGCAGAAGTGAGGCTTGTAAGGGGAAAATCATTTCAAATGAGACAATCCTGATCCACAGCCAACAGCAACCCTAAAAGCAAAGGAGGAAAAAGAAACAGAATTTGCCTTTTTTCATGTTGAGCTTCATGAGATGGTGTGAGAAACCATCTGATCTAACACCTCGTGTGACCAAGTCACTGTGACTGCATGAATCATCCCACACAGACACCTGGTGATGCTAAAGGTGACACTGTGACACCCACAGCTTGCCACTTACTTTGCCACTGGTTGTTTTCACCAATGCCACCAGTGCTGCCTGCAATAACTAACAAATGGCATGTCCATTTGGGAACCAGGGTCTCCAGGGAGATGCCACCACACCTCGTGCTCTCCCCGTTTCAGTCTCCTTCCTACACCTTTGTCCTGCTTTTTCTGGTTTGCAAAGATAAGGGGAAAGGGCCTCAAGCTGTGCCAGGGGAGGCTCAGCTTGGACAGCAGCAGGAATTTCTGCATGGAAAGGGTGCTGAGGCCTTGGCAGGGGTTGCCCAGGGAGGTTTGCAGTGCCCATGGCTGGAGGTGTCCAAGGAAGGGCTGGAGGTGGCACTCTGGGCTGGGGACAAGGTGGGCACAGGGCACAGCTGGGACTCCATGGGCTGGGAGGGCTTTTCCAGCCTCAGTGGTTCTGGGATTCTCTAAACACCAACTGAAAGCATCCCCAGGGATTTCCTCCTGCAGCCTCCCAGCACAGCTGGGAAGTTAATGCTGGATTTCAGGGGCTTTGCTGGGAATGGGCCGGAGCTCAGTCGCGTGCTCAGCTCCTGCAGGGCTCATCTCCAGCCCTCCCTCGCCCGGGGAAAGCACTGAACGTGCCGGGGAGTTTTAACGAGGTTTCCAAATGGTTCCTACCCCTGTCCTCCCAGGCCAGGCTTCCACGGAGCAAACAGAGCTGTGCCGAGGCGTGGATGGAGCCGGAATCCTTTCCTAGCCATGGCCAACTGGGAATAAGAGTTACTTCTTTATAGCAGATGTGTAGCTCAAAGTTCACCATCAGGGCACTCACATCGAGAGCACAGCGTGTATTGTTCTGCAAGAAGGCTCAGCTCAGCCCTTCAAAAGGCTCTGGAACAACTAATTTCATTATTCAAAGAATAAAGTGAGGCAGAGGGAGCCAAAATTAACCCTCTGGCCGCTCCCTGGAAGCAGGGATTTCTTTAGCACCCTGTGCTCACAGATGCAGGCAGAAAATCTGCCTCACGGTGTCCCAGCTCTGTTTTTCTCACTAGTTTAGGAGCTGGATATCTTATTCCTCTCAAAATGACAACCTGGACCCAGGCCAGGCTGAGCACCCCCACATGAAGCCCTCTGTGTGTACACTGCATCAGCAAATATGGCTCGGGATTTTCATCCCCACTTATGAACTCCAGGGAAAATCAGAAGCAAAAAATGTATACCTTTTTTTTAATTATCCATAAAAAAAAAAAGTTCTCTTACTGACCAAATTAAAAAGTAATACTGGCAGACAAGAAGAAGACAAGTCCCACGAGAAAAATTCACCTATTTTTAGGCAGATTTGAGCTAAGAAAAATATGCTTCCCCAATCATGTCCTCTCCTTGGCCAAGGCTTGCTTGACTGTGTAGCTGGGGCATGAACTGCTCCTGAAATTCTCCCTGCCTGACCAAATTCTTCTGTCTGGAGCTGAGCTGCTCACTCAGCATCAATCCCACCTGTGAGTTAATTTCCAAGGCAGAAGCCCAGGACACCCAAAGAAAATCCAGCCCGGAGCAGCAGGTTGATCAAGGGTCAGTCAAGGACCAGGACCATGTGCAGATGGGTCCCTTTAATTTGCTGTTTCACTTCCCAGCTCCAGCACACGATGCAGGGGGTGGAACTAAGATGAGCTCTTTTATCTGGAGAAACAGCCAGGAACCATCTCCAGCCGCGTTTGGGGCAGAAACCCCAGTTTTCTCCCCAACAGAGAGCTGCTCAAAAACCCTTTGGCAAGGGCCAGGGGACCGGCTGGAGCTGCGATATGTGACAGGGATTATTTACACTTGCTCCCGTCCTGCTGTGCTTGCAGCTTGCATCCCCAAGCCGGCCCCCAGGACTGCCTTTAAAATCAAAGGAAAGTGGGATTTGCACTTCACAGGTGCTCTGAGTGAGGCAGCAAACCCCAAATGACCGGGACACAGGGTGCTGATGATCCAGGGTTTGGACCAGACTCCCTCCAGCTCTCCCTGTACAGAGCAACAGCCCGTGGCTATTGCAACAACACATCTGTGAGCAGCTCGAGAACAAAAATCCCTTTGTCCCGGCGTGTTCCCGAGGCTCCATCCCTCCCGTGCTGCGAACGGGAGCGGCGGCCGTGCCTCGCTAAGCTGCGAGATGCTGAGCTGGGATTTTCTGCGCTCGGAAGAAGGTGGCGAGGGAGAGTGGCTGATCCCCTCCTCTCCTGCCAGCTCATCCCCTTTCCCTGCGCTCTGGGCAAGGGAAGCAGCTGCCGGGACAGAGGCTGACCTATATTCCGGCGCTGACTGCCCACCACGTTATATATATATATATATATAAAATATTACATATATAGATTATTTTTCTATTAATATAATATATAATATAATATATAATGTATATTATTATATTGTATAAATATATAGTATATATATATTATATATATAATAAAATACTTATTTTATTTTATTTTATTTTATTTTATTTTATTTTATTTTATTTTATTTTATTTTATTTTATTTATTTTTTAATTCACCCCCCCCCCCCCATCAGTCGGGGCTGAAAAATGATGCTCAAACCCGGTGCTCGCCTCGCTGCAATGTCCCGACCGAAAGAAGCCCTCGGCGCTCGCAGCTTTGCTCCCCAGCCCCGCGGCGTGCGCGATGGCCCCGCGGGGGAGATGCGAGCGGAGATAGCGCTGAGAAAGGAAGGATGTTCCGGGCCCGGCACAGGTGAGGGAGGAGGTGCCGCCGGGCTCGGCTGGAGCCCTGTGCACAGCAGATAATGTCACGGCGAGCTGTGGGTGACCGCAGCAGCCCCGTGACCGGCTCGGCGGTCGGGTGGCAGGGGCACAGCGGAACGGGCTCCTTTTCCCACAGCGGCGCTCGGATGGGGCGAGCCCGGGCTGTGTCTAATCGCCCATTAAAACCCCCTTCCCCAGATGTGGGGAGCAGTCGGCGACGAGGGTGACAGCCACCCACACCTGGCTGGGATTCCCCGCTCAGCTGTTGTGGGATGAAAATTGGGAAATATCCTGAATCACGAGGCTTTTTTTCCACGGGTCTCCACGGGTTTCATCAGCACAACCTCCAAGGTGACAGCAACCTGCCCTGCACGCCCTTTACTCAACACAAAATCTCTCCACCGGGGTTGAGCCGTAACTCTCTCCCTGTTGCCATTTATTTACCTCCAGGGGAGAAATTTTGCACGGCTCTTCTCGAAAAGAAAGCCAGTCACTCTCCCTCCTCCTCCTCCTCCTCCTTTTCCTGGGCAAAGGGGCTGCATCTGCCACAGCCGTGCCGGTGTCAGCCCCTGCTGATCCCGGAGGTGCCACCTGAATGTGGGAATTAAGCACAAATCCCAAGGAAGATGCCAGGGAGGCGCTGCGACGAGCCGGGCACAGCGGCAGCAGAAGGCTCCGGGATTTCAGGGCTTCAGCTCTGCCACACAAAGCGGCTTAGGCACGGCACAGCTGAGCCAGAGGCTGGATTAGAGGCAAAACCGGCTCTGGCTGCGGGGAAATCTCTGCACAAGGGCTCAAGGTGCTCGCTGGGCAGCTCAGAGAGCACCCTGGGAGCTCCTGGTTCCAGCACAGCCTCCTAGTGGCATGTCACCAGCCTCCTCGTGGCATGTCACCAACCTCCTCGTGGCATGTCACCAGCCCCCTGGAGTTGGTCACTCTGGAATTTGCAGCCGAGCAAACGCTGCCCTCGCCCAGGCAGCCCTCGGTGCCAGGCTGGGGCTGGTGACCCAGACACGACTGCAGGGTTTGGGTGGCAACAGGGTCAGGTTCCTCTTCCTCTGCATTGACTCAAGGAGGAAACTCCTCTGCCAGTGTCACACCCCAGTGTCACACCCCAGGCTGGTGCCACTGCAGCAGCACAGAGCTCTGCTTTGAGTCTGGGGCTGTGGCAGCACAGCACTGCCCCTGCACCAAGAGGAAATGTGGTCACAGGGATGTTTTCAGCTGGGCAGCACCTCCCACCTGCAGCTGCCTTTTAAAAATAATTTAAGAAAAAAAAAAAAAAAGCCCCAAGTCTGCAAAACTAAATTAATCTCTTAATTTATTTATTTTCATCTGCTTGCGCAAAACCACGGCCCAGCTCTCTGGAGACAGAAGAGACTTGTCTGGCTGATTTCCTGGGATTTTCCCTGGATGGATGTGACTTCTGATGAACTGGCAGATCCATCCACTGCAGCCTTGTTCCCATATTCCCTGATCCCACTGTAAGAGCAGAGGCCGCACAGGGTGCCACGGGCCAGCCCTGCCAAGGGGATGTTCTCTGGGTGGAAGTTACCACAGCTGGGAGCTGAAAGGCTTTGAGAACACACGGCCCTGGCTTCCCTTGTGATGAGGAAGACAAGAAAATCAAGGCCTGGGAGCACTTCAGGCAGTGGCTGGGCTCGAGGCACAGCTGAGAGCAGACACAGCCATCCCCCTTGTCTGGGAACAAGGAGAGAGCGGCTGCAATGGACGATCTGCCAGTTCATCGAAAATCAGGGAAAATCCCAGGAAATCAACTAGACAAGTCTCTTCTGTTGCCACCCTTGTGGATACAGTGGCCTCTTTGAAACATCACCCTGTCACCCGCCTTGTGTGGGAATTCCACATCTCCCTGCTCCCAGCGCTCCCGCTGCCCGGAGCACATCCACAGGAACGCATCCAACAGCTTTTCCTCTCCACCTTAAAAAAAACCCAAGCAGTTTTTATCTAAATCATCTCAATCTGAAGGGATGCTGCAGAACAGAGGCGTTTTGGTAGACTGGCATGATAATTTCAGGAGGAATTTCTCCATGGAAAGGGTGCTGAGGCCTTGGCAGGGGCTGCCCAGGGAGGTTTGCAGTGCCCATGGCTGGAGGTGTCCAGGGAAGGGCTGGAGGTGGCACTCAGTGCTCTGGGCTGGGGACAAGGTGGGCATTGGGCACAGCTGGGGCTCCATGGGCTGGGAGGGATTTTCCAGCCTCAGGGATCCTGGGATATGAGGAAGGAGCAATTTGAGACTCACAAGGATTCAAAAAAGCTCCAAATTGAAAATCTCATGACTCAAAAAACATCTCTGAATCTGTGATTCGAGTACTTTGAGGCATCAGGGTGACCAAAGCTGAGAGACTGCTGAAAGGACAGAGTCAGAGACATCTCCACTGGTCTATCACTCCTGGTATCAGAGGCTGCTGCTGATACAAAGCCCCTGAAAGAGCATCACAGCTCTTCAGAGAACCACCATTTGAAAGGAACAACACAGTGTTGAGGCAAAGACAACTCACATCCAGTTTTCTGCCTACTTTTAAAATCAACAAGCCTTAAATTCTTAGCATCACTTAAACTACTCCACTAGAAATGGCCAAAGGCAGCAGTAAATCACAGTGGTCAGCTGCTGCGATACAGGATGTCAGGTTTGGGTGAAATGCAAGGGTAAAATAAGGAAAAACAGAGGCTGAATTGTACTCATTGTACTCCTCTAATGGTTTAAATTCTGTCTGTTAAATTTTGTTATTTTTAGTGCTGTGGTAGAGAGGTACTGGACTTGTGATACATGATTGAAGAGAAAGGGGAAGTTAAAATCCAATTTAGAAGAAATAGATTATTTCTTGGTAATTTCTGAGTAATTTCTGAGCCCATCCAGTGCCACCCCCCTGCCATGGACAGGGACACCTTCCACTATCCCAGGCTGCTTCAACCCTGTCCAACCTGGCTGGGACACTGCCAGGGATCCAGGGGCAGCCACAGCTGCTCTGGGCACCCTGTGCCAGGGCCTGCCCACCCTCCCAGGGAACAATTCCTGCCCAATATCCCACCTAACCCTGACCCCTGGCAGTGGGAAGCCATTCCCTGTGTCCTGTCACTAGGACAAGGAGTTTCCAAGGAACAAACTCTGCTGCTTCAAGTCAGGCTCCTCTCCTTGACATAATTTTCATGGGCTGTAAAAGTATCAGGAGACCTGGCAAGAGTGCTGGAGCTCCATGCCTCTGCCTACAGCCAGGGAAAGTCTTACTCCAATCAAAGTAACCACTCTCAGCACAGACACTGGAAAATTCAATTTAATTCCATCCCAATAATTACTACAACGCACGAATACATCTTCCTTTCCTTGTTTTTTGCAAGATGATGCTGATGTTAAACTCAAATTCAATGCATCACAGCAAAATTCATAACAAATCTAGAGGAAGTTTAACAGCCTGACTTTGAAATTGCTGTAAATGAGGCTTCACAGCCTCTGCAAGGCTCAGGGCAGACTCTATGCAGCCGTCGAAGTTGGAGCGAGTGAATCCATCACCCCCACAGATCAGGAGAGGCTGAGTGTGAAGAATCATCTGTCCTGGACAACTGGGCACAGCTCTTGTAACCTGAAAACAAAAAACATAAAGGGAGTGGGAAGAGAAAGTCTTTTATTTATCTGAATTTCACACCAGAAAGATCTGTGATCCTGAGAAACACATCACAGAACCACAGAATGGTTTGGGTTGGAAGGGACCCTAAAGCTCATCCTGTTCCACCCCTGCCATGTGCAGGGACACCTTCCACTGTCCCAGGCTGCCCCAAGCCCCAAAGTCCAGCCTGGCCTCCCACTCCAAAAGGCAGATCCAAACATTAACCATCAAAGTACCATAGTAAAATGCTTATTTCTGGGAGTTGAATAATTGGAGTAAAACTTTATTGTATGTGGAAATTTGAAAACTTTACAGCCTGTTCTGTTTTATTCTCAGCTTGTCTCAGCAAATATGACTTGTCTGACCTTGGTGCAGAGATCTAAAAAGGTGTGAGGGTGATCTCACACCAGCAAAGTGGGGCTTGCAAAATCCCAGATGGGTTCAACACAGCAAAGGGAACCTCCTGACTCTGGGATCACAGAATCCCAGGATCCCTGAGGCTGGAAAATCCCTCCCAGCCCAAGGAGTCCCAGCTGTGCCCAGTGCCCACCTTGTCCCCAGCCCAGAGCACTGAGTGCCACCTCCAGCCCTTCCTTGGACACCTCCAGCCATGGGCACTCCAAACCTCCCTGGGCAGCCCCTGCCAAGGCCTCAGCACCCTTTCCATGCAGAAATTCCTGCTGCTGTCCAACTCCAACCTGCTAAAGCATGATACAGAGAGTATCCATTTTCTTTTGATCATTTCTGGGATTTCCACCCAGTAAACCATTACTGTATCCCCTTGTGGGACTGTCAGCCTCCAAGGAATCTTGCTAAATCCAGGGGATGTTTCCACTGATTCACATGTACCCTCAGCTGGCCACTGCCAGCCAGCCAGCCATTCTCTGCCACTGCCAAGTGTGGATGAGCTGCAAAGCACCCACATTTATGCTGCTGGCTGCATTTTCTGCTACTGGGTGTTAGCATCTCTTCAAAGGAGGAAATCAGCTGAAATAATCAGTTGCAACAACCTCTTACCCTTTATTCAGCTTAACAGAGGAGTCTATCCAGGTATGGCAAATCCAGAGATTCTCCCTCAGACCAGTTTTAAGTCAGTCCTTAATTCATTCCTGAATTTTTCTTACAGATCAAGCTGAATACAAACAGTGCAGAAAGACTGGGCAGAAAAATGCTTTTTTGAGTGTCCTTTCTTTTTAGCTACCCAGTGTTTATTTGATGCTGGCTGTACCAAACAGCTCCTACCCCTCCTGGTATTTGGTCAAAGGCTGGACTTGATGATCTTGGAGGTGTTTTCCAGCCTCAGCAATTCCATATGAAGTGACTCTGCCAAAGACACACAGTGGGTTGGGAAGCTGTTGGCTCTGAATGCTAATGGTGCCTTCACCATAATTAGAGCAAGGGGATCCAGAACTGCAGCTGTGCTGCTAAGTAGTGTCAGTAGAATTTTGGAAGTCCTAATCCCTCATCTGCCACGGATAATTGTAATGTCTGCATTTTAATCCCAGGATTGTGTTTGGCCATGTGAAGGATGTTACAGCCGGATTTAATTAACAAGTAGGATAAATCCCATCTAAAAGAGTCAGGGGAAAGATGCACCCATCTTATCAGTTCCCCTGGCCTCTGTGGCAACAGCTTATTATAATTGAAAGTCAAGAGTGCTTTAGGAGAAAGAGGGAGCTCTGCCCCAGATATTTCATTTAGGCAGTGATTATTTTATAGGGTGGCATTAGAGATCTCTTTATTGAGATAACGGGTTTGACCTACACGGACTTATTTGCAACCTAAGACATATTGACATTCATCCACCAAATTACAGACTGGTGACAATTCCTCCTGTGGCACCAGCAGCTGCTGGAGTCAGAGCCCTGCTTGGCAGCAGCAACAGAAGCAGGAGCTGGATGGGCTTTGGGAACCCTTTCCAGAGCTGGATCCAACTCTTCTCCCCCCTCCCACCCACAGCTCTGCTGAGCACCAGCAGATCTCAGCAGGTAAGGCAGGAGAAAAGACCAGATGTCACATCTAGGGAACCTTAACAGTGACACCTGTTTTTCCCAAAAACCCCCCTGAAATGATAAAGAGGAACTTAGAGAACACACCATGATTTTTATACGTTTTGTATAAATATTAATACCCGTGGGCTAAGGTTGCTTTTGCAATCCACCAATTGCAAAATCACCACTTCACTCACAGAAAAATAAACTTTGTGCTAACGAGACCAGGTTCCCAAACTGGATGCAGATCAAGGGGTATGAGCAGACTCCACAACAGCAACTTCAAAAAAGGAAAAATTTTTAGGGGACTGCTTTAAAAGTAAATATTTTGCATCAACCTCCACGTTCAAATTCACCAATGTAATTTAACTTGAGAGGCTTTGGGTAAACATGGATATACACTCCAATACTTCAGGAAATCGCCAACAATTTCCTTGGATTTTTAAAAGAAGACAGCAAAATATACACATTTTGCTATTATTACCCTTAGGTAGTTTACTTTAAAATACTTTTCGCATAACCTTCTGTTAAATTGAGCTGGGAGAGATCAAATAATAACAATTAGTGTGTCTGTACTTCTGCTCTTCTGTGGTAGGGTGGGAATTTTGCTCATAATACCACATACTTTTGGATGCAGAGAGATGCATTGAGTCATGATTTTTAAATACCAGTGAAAATCCCACCGAATTACGTGGGATTTACTTCCTTCCTGTACACTACTCCTACCCCTACTTAGCAAGGGAGCTGCATAACTCACCACTGAGCCAGGCCCAAATCTTTTTAAAAAAATGGCTAAAAATTACCTGGCTTTTGCTGGCCAGCCCTGGATGCTGCTCATGGTGATGCCTTATGTTTCAGCTTTCATGTTTTTCAGATTCTGTGCTGCCTGGGGGTGCAGTTCTGAGCCTCATATTAAGTGTTAGCTCTCTTCAAAGAGTAGGGAGACAAAACAAATCCTTTTCCTGCTGGAGAGCAAGGACAACTTTCAGACCCAAAAGCACCAACAAGGGTGGCTAAAGGGAGGAATGGGACCTCACGACCTGAAGCTGTAACTGGACAATTAAACCCCAATATGCAAATGGACCAAAACTTATAAAAGTGTGAGATCTCATGACCAGTCAGCCATTTTGTGACCATTTTAATTCCACCTTGGGTGTAGCCCTGGTCAGGCTCTTGTCCTGCCCAAGGTGTATCCTGGAGGCCTTTCAATAAATATCTACTTTATTCTCTAGTTCTGTCCAGTCTCTGTTTCAGGTCAGCCTTCCTAAGACATCAGTGGCTACGTGGCAGAATATCCCCTTATGGATACTGAGCAACCATCCCCTTTCCTCTTGCTCCCTGAGGATGGAAAATGCAGCCCCAGCAGGTGCTCCCAGCTGACTGGTCCCACCAGGGAGTACCTGGGAGTATCTCCATCTCTGGCACTTGATGCTGCTTGGTTTAGGCAGGGAGGGCACAATCCTCTGCAGGTGGCTGAGGATGAGCTGCTGCACCTCTGCAGGGTCTGAGTCCAGGTGGTCACTTCCAAAGGCCACAGTTGTGTGCACCACCACTGAGGGCCCAACTTCAGGAGACTCTGAAAGAAACAAAGAAAGAGGAGAGGTGCTTTTGAAAGATTGCTCATTCACACCTGCCTTCCCCACACGCTGACAATTGTGCCTCTGGCCTAGGAGTGAGTAAGAAAAAAAATATCTGTGGTGCCACCCTGTTCTTCCAGATGGGGAAAAAAGCTCAAGGAGTAACAACACAAGTTGTTGGCAACAGGAGCACAAGTCAAGGAGGACAACCTCTACAACAACCTGGCCTTGGACACTGCCATGGATCCAGGGGCAGCCACAGCTTCTCTGGGCACCCTGTGCCAGGGCCTCACCAGCCTCATTGTAAAAAAATTGGGCTTTTTATCTCATCTAAATCGACCCTCCCTCAGTTTATCCCATCACCCAATCACAAAAGTGTGTTCTCATCTTTTGAACATGGAATCATAGCTCAGGTGCTGATGTTGATCCCAGCAGACTTGGAAAGGGCTAGGTTTTGTTACATTTGGGGCTGGCTGCAGGTTCTCTGCACCAGGTGACTCCTGTCCCTGCTGGCATGTTGGCTTGTCACTTTACAGATGTGGCCTAACAACCTGCAAGCCAGAGAATTTGCCTGGATTAGAGGATTTTTGGGCTCAGGGACTTCTCTGTGCCAAGGCAGGATGAGGATCCAACAGATCCCAGTGTGAGTCATTCCCACTCCTGTGAGCAGGATGGAGCAAGGACATGATGTGGGTTATTCCACATTTCAGCTGAGCTGGTTGTTCAATTAATGATTCCCTCTCACTTACCCAGCAGTTCCCTCCCTGGGAAGCAGAAAGCCTCTCCTGGTTAGACCTCTGCATGAACTAGAGCATTCTTAGAACATTTTAGTTTCAGCAAACGAGTGTTTTCAAGGGATCCTCAAAAGAAAAGGTGGTTGGACACTTTCTGACCATTCTGGCTGTTGGGCACCAAGCTTGATAAACTCCCTATTTCTGCTCTGCCAGTGAAGAAATCTCCAGCTCCTCAAGCCAAAGATCCCCTCTGGGAACATGACACATTCCAGCTTTCCAAAGGCAACCAAAATGTCTTTCTCTGGTCAGCTTCCTGTCCTGGTCTAAGTGTCCTGGCACTTCAGAGGTGCAGCACTACCAAATCTGCAAGTGTGAAAGCCACAGCTTTAAATTCCTGTGGAAGGAACCCTTCTCTGAGTCTCTCTCTTGGGTGGGCCAGCTCAGCCAACCCTTGCTCTTGAAAACAGTGAAAACGTGGCAAAAAGGGTGGGAAGATGTTTCCTGGTTTCACAGCTACCACAGGACATATCTCTGTGAGCATCAGAAATGCTACTCAGACTTTCCTTCCCCTTTCTGGGGCAGAAATCAGGTATTCTGATGTCTCTGCAAACACTGTGAGGGACAGAAGACCAAGAAAACCAAAAACCCCTTCCTATGTGAGCACAGCACCCCTGGGACAGGGGTCTGAGTGATGGAAAACTGAATCTTGACCTAGAACCTGGGAATGAGGGGAAAGGTCTCTGGATTGTGAGCAGGAGGCGGGAGCCATCAGCCTCTGAACGTTTTGGGACTGTCTGAACACTCATCATCAATTCCCAGCTGGAGAAATCATCCAGGCTGTGCAGGAAAAGGGAAGGGGAGACTGCTGACAGTGAGAATTCATGCAGGGTTAAGCCTGTTGGGAGTATTATCTTCCAGAAAAAGGATGGGGCTAATAAAGGTGCCCTGGAGAAGAGCACAGGGAACAGAGCCCAGGGCCACTCCCCCAGCAGAGAGGCTTGCAGCCCAAGGACATCTGGTGTCAGGAAGGTGGCTCTGAGCTTTGAGTAACACATTTAGTGCAGAACTGTCCTGGCCCAGCTGCTGTCACTGTCACCGGGGGATGAAAAGGCTCGTGGGTGAATTGCTCCAGGCAGTGACAACGTGAACAGTCTGTGGTGCCAGGTCCTCCCACAGGGATCTCTTCCTGCCCTGGCAAGTTCTCAGATGGTGCTCAGGGTGTAAAGTCAGCTCCTGTGGTGGTCACATCCTCCCTACCACCATTCTTAGGGAAGGAGTGAGACAGAGAAATTACAATAAAATAAAACATATGAAATTATTATTACAATAATGAAACAAGACCTATGTTCTTGGAGAAAGCTCACAGTGGATCATCTGCCCACCAAAATACTCTTCCTGGCAAAATGCAAAATCTACTTTGTGAATCTATGAATCTATAGTGGTGGTGAATCTATGCCCAGGTCAGGGTTCAGAGTCCCTAAACTGAAAAAGAATTTTAGAGATGAGATGTGACCCCTGGGCCTGAAGTTCCCTTAGCAGAGAGAACACCTCCAGAGCATGAAAGCCACAGGATCCATCTGGGAAATGGTCAGCATGGTGTCTGTCATGTTCTGGGAGCGTGACAGGTTAGAAAGGGAACTGTGAAAAAGGAGGGATTGGCAGGTTAAATGGATTTCAAGGTGCCAGGATGGGGACAGAGCACAGTGCTCTTGGCACTATATTAATGGAGTGCCCATTAATAAGAAGGACCCACCTGCTCTTCACCTGCCAGAGGAGATCTGGCCAAGACAGGGAGAAGCAGCTATAGCTCCTACTATCCCCAGGAAAGCAAAAGGCAACTGGATTTGCCCAAACAACAATATTCTAGGAGAGAAAATCACGTCTGAGGGCCATTGTGGAGCACATCTGTGGCTCACAGATTCTGCAGAGCCCATAAACCCACTGACCCTCAGGAGAGGAAGATTTACTTTCATAAAGGCATAAAAGTAAGCAGCCACAACCTGCAGTTCAATGTGCAAGCTCCACAGATGCATCCACAAAACATCCAGAGAGGATGGAAGATTTTTACTGGTTCAGCTGTGCTAACATTAAAACTTGCTGGGCAGGCAGCAAATGCAGACAGAGCTTGAAGAATTTCCTGTCTTCACCGAGGGGGCAGGCTTAGATTCACTTCCCAGCTCATTTATTAGTGTGTTCAGTAAATTCTCCCCAGAACATTGTCTGCCTCAGAGTCACAGAACTTCGGGAGGGAGGGAGGAACCTCTGGAGGTCTCTAGTCCAACCTCCTGCTCAAAAATGGGGCCAGCTTCAAAGGCAGATTGTTTTCTACAGTTCCTGGAGTGCTCAGGGATCGTCCAAGAGTTACACCCTGGTCTCCAGCAGAAAACTGTCCATGGATGTGATAGGCACACATCTCTCACAGGAATGTTCTCCTCATTTTAGGGGAGCAGCATTGAGTATTTTTCTCATCTTGCTGCCCAAAACCTGGAGCCATAACGGATCCCAAGATGTGGCTCTTTCCAGACCCTCAGGAATTTGTAAGCTTCCTGGGGAGATGTGCTTTGCCATCTGAACCCCATTCTGGTCCTGGGTAACAGGAGGGGAAGGGAAAGGGTTTTTGCCCACCAAACCAACCCTGGAAGAAGGAAACACTGCTGGGTCAGCATGGAGGGCAGCAGAGAAGCTGGACACCTCCAGACAGGCTGGAACTACATCCCTGCTCCCTGGGAGGCATCACACAGTGATGCCAAAAGAGAAGTCAATGTGCAGGCCTCATAAACCCTACATGAAAGTTCAAAAAAGAGCAGTGATCAACTTTAGTGCACCTAGAAAGCAAGAGATATGGAGGTTTACTTTCAAAATGCCACGCTGCTGTTTGGAAGGAGGGCCAGCGAGCTTCCCCAGTAATCCTCAAAAATTCCCGTGGTTCCTAAGGTCCCATATTCTCCCTGGAATGAAATCTACTGTCTGACACGGCACATTTGGGAGGAGTTATGGAAAGAATGGCACTAACTTTTTTATATTCAGAAACCCAGCATTTCATTAGCCTTACCAACAGTTTCTGATTATTTTTCTAAAAGGCAGGCCAGGCTGGCAGAGGATTACAACACAACTGGGTAACAAGGCAAAAACTTATATACTTCTTTAACTCTTTCATCTTCCTAAAAATTCTTATTTCAGGAAGGAAAGGAACCTCTATTTCAAAATTTCCAAAGAGGATACTAAGGAATTCTACAATGCTAAAAAACCTGTAAGGCAGACCTTCCCTTTAAATTACATAACCACGCAATCCTGGAGCAAAAGAAAGGAACCACTTCTCCTTTTATGTGTCATCTATCTTTAGTCCTCCTGGAATGCAGAGAGATGCAAAGACTGCGGTATTCCAGAAATAATTTATGCTGGAGAATTCCCACTGTCCCCCCGACCCGGTATAAATATGGATGGGGTGTTTGAGGCAGCCAATCCCACAGAAGTGTTTAATATTCATGCACGCCACACGGGGAATTCAGCACACGCTGCCTTCTCGTGGGCTCTTCCTTACGTAACATCACCTCTGCAGGCAGGGATGACAGCAGCTGGGATCCTCAGCTGATGGAAAAAGCCTTCCCTCCTGGAGGCTCCTGAGCACACCAGGAATTGGTGGCATCAGAGAAGCTGTTTTATCAAGCCACCCTGCTGGGTGGTTACGACGACAAGGCCGGTTTGTGTCCCACGATGTGAAACGCCCACGAGTTGGATGTCTCTGCTTTACTGACTCCAGGCAGGGACTGCCACGTCTCACACAAGTGACAAGGACACTCTGGGCTCCCTCAGCGAGGGCCAGCCTTGGCCTTCTGGCCTTTGAGGGCTGGGCTACCTGCTCTGGGGAGATGTTATACACATGAGGCCCTCAGCATAAAGCTCACAGGATCATAGAATCTTAAAATGGATTAAGGATCATCCAGTTCCAAACCTCCTGCAGGGGACAACTATCAGCTGTAGTTATTTTCTCAGGATCTCTCTTGTTCAAGGCTGTTTATTAAAAAGCTACTATTTGAGGGTGAGATAAGCCTCCATTAGCTGTGGATACATCAGGTGAAGAAACAGCTGGAGAAAGTGATGACTTTTTAGGAATGATGACTGCCCTGGAAGATCTCAGCTGCCTCACCCAACAATTCTGCTTTCTCTGAATGTTTACTTTTTGGTTGTCACCATCCTCTTCTTCAGATGAGTCCAAATAATCAAGGCTGAAGAATGGAAGAATGGGAAGATCAACGAGTGGAGGTAAAAGGGACAGTGAGGTGCTCCTGTGCCTCACTGAAATGTTCTGGAGGGCAGTCAGAAGCATAGGAAGAAAAATGCAGATGCAAAACACTTGCATATGTGCTAAAACAAGCATAAAGGAACTTTTTATTCATGTGTTTTGGTTGCAGGACTTCACATGTAAATAGATTTCACATTCAGCCTCCCCTGCCTGTGCTGTCTAAAGCCTGTCTCCTAGGAAGAGACACACACACACAATTTGTTCTTCTTGGAAAAATTTGCTCATATAAACAGAACTCTCCCTCAGTTCAAGGGAAATTTCAGTGAGAAAGGTATGTGTCAACACTGATATTCTGGTTCTTTCTACATATTTGTTAACAATGTGCCCCAAATAATGTGCTTTGTACTTGGTTCAGTTGCATCTGGAGGCAGCCAAGCTGTTTGATAATTCCATCAGTTCGTATTTGTTATTCCTGGTGCTGGGGCTTTGAGACCACATGTGCAGAGAGGTGGGGGAGCATGGGTGACTTCCTGCTTGACACTGGTAAGGATAATATCAGTAGGTCCTGTTACCTATCAGGTATTTTTCATTGAACACAACAATGGCAACAGAATTTCAGATGCAAGAAAATCTCCAGCTGAACCCTGTCAGTAACAAGGAGAAAATGCCAGAGAAAAAAGATCACTCAGTATTTGGCTTTGCTTGTGCTCTTTTTTCACATATTCACTGTAAGTCCCTGCTGGAGAAAGCACATCAGGGTGGATACATCCTTATTTTGGCCGGTCCAGCCATTCTTCTCTTTTGTTTTCACTCTTCTCAGATCAACAAGCTAAATTCTTAGGGAAAACAACAAATTTGCACTTGCATAGAGGGATGGAGAATTTCTCCTACAAGAAAAGGCTGAGCAAGCTGGGAGTGTTCTGTCTAGAGAAGGGAAGGCTCTGGAGAGACCTCAGAGCCCCTGCCAGGGCCTAAAGGGGCTCCAGGAGAGCTGGAGAGGGACTGGGGACAAGGGATGGAGGGACAGGACACAGGGAATGGCTTCCCACTTCCAGAGGACTATTTACAAAGGCCTGGAGTGCCAGGCCAAGAGGGAATAGCTTCCCACTGCCAGAGGGCAGGGCTGGATGGGACACTGGGAAGGAATTGTTCCCTGGGAGGGTGGGCAGGCCCTGGCACAGGGTGCCCAGAGCAGCTGTGGCTGCCCCTGGATCCCTGGACGTGTCCAAGGACAGGCTGAAGAGGTGGAAGGTGTCTCTGCCTGTGGCAGTGGGTAGAACCTTGGGTCTTTGAGGTCCCTCACAAGCCAAACCGTGCTGGATTCTGCGACTCTAACTGGTCTGCAAGTGTTTTTTTCTTGAGCTATTCTATGCCACCACACTCCTGGTATGTGAAACACATTTAACAAATAAAACACACACTTCCTCAACTGCCATCCTCCAGGAAACAGAGGAGAAGGGTCTGTCTTGGGGGACATTCTCCAAGCCCTGGCGAGCACATGCAGCCATTTCAGGGACTCTCCCTGATCACAAAGGCACTCTGAACTGGGCTGAGCATACATCTCCTTCCCACTCCCAAGCCTGGTGGAAAGAGCAGGAGTTGTGGCGCAACGGGTGACGGGAGACAAACCGGCGAGTGCATGAATCAGCCTCTAAACAAAGGAACCCCGGCTCTTTTCTTGGAATAGCAACATTTTGATGTCTCCAATCCCCTGCCACTGGTTTCATGAAGGCAGTAACACAAACCATGTGCTGGGGGCTGATTTCCTGAGGGCCGGCCCGCTCTCGTTGTGCGCTTTATTGCGGGCCAAATGTGACATTAAACGCCGTCCGCTGCGGCTCGCAGTTAAACGCCCGCTCTGTTCAGAATAGCAACACTCAATTAAACAGCATTTCTCATGCTCTACACCCTCCATTGTGGCCCTGGTTAAGGGGAATAATGGGAGCACTGACCTATATTGCGCTTCTTGTTATCGATGGAGATGAAGCGTATGCAGGGATTATCAGTGATGTACTGAGCAGCCCAGGGGACAGCAAGCCCTGTCCCAGCCTCATAAAACAGCCCCAGGGCGTAGCGGGAGGAGTAGCTCACAGATTCCAGTTGCTGCTTTTGACTTTCATTAATTACTGTGGAGAGAAAAAAAAAAAAAGAAAAGAAAAGGGAGGGGGGGAAAAAAAAAAGAAAAAGAAAATCAGACAATCCCTCTCCTCTCAGAACGTTAAATATGGGAATGCTGTGGTTAAGCTGATTATTCCCTCCTGAAAATGACCAGACTGCTAAAACTAAGAATTTAATATTAAGCCTAGTACTCTGTAGTATTTTTTTTTTTTTCTGGGACACCTCTTCATGAAGTTTTAATGGTGCATTATGTAGAGTGTGTCCTTCACACACCACCCTCCCCCAGCTGCTGGGGGTTCATCTCTCTGCTCCCCCTGAGTTGCCTCTGACTCGAAACTTCGATGACTTGGGTGACTTTTTGTTTCAAATCTTTTCTCAAGGGGTGAATAAACAGCAATAAAATGCTTGGGTTGCCTCAAGGACATCAAGTGAATGGTCGTATGGCTTGACAAGCACCGAAATGACTTCACATATCAACAAAATGAACTCGGAGCCTCCTGAACCTCTGGGGAAAAGAGCCCTGTGACTCCTGTGCTGCAATTCAAATGAACGAAGAAAACTCTGCACTTCAGCACACAAAAGGTTCCTAGTGAAGTTCAGCTCCTTCAGCTGAAGGTATTTTAAAGCAGTTTAGAAAATTTCAGAGCAAGTATGAATCCTAATTCCTCCCTATGATTAACTCTTCTATCTTCTAATTACAGTAAGATCTGCCTTTTGCTGCAATTTCATAATCATCAATAAAAAGCTGCACAAAGTAGCATTAGCCCCACCACGTGCATTCAAATACTATTTAATTTCATGCCACAGAGAAATCCACCAGCTTGGCTAACTGTGGAGGTCCATGTCTCTCTTCCTGTGACTGAATGGATGTCCAAGGCTTCTGTGAGCTGGAGCAGCACACACAGAGACAAAGCTGATGTTGTGTGAGGAAAGGAACAGCTCATCCCACAGTGGGTCAGGCTGACCTGGCCCCACCTCCCTGCCACAGCAGGACCATCCCAAACTCATGGCACAGGATTGTGTCCTGCCAGCTCTCCCAGCTGAGGCTCCTGGTGAGTCTCCCCCACCATTCTGACCTAACGGCCAGCACACCAGATGATCTCAAGTTGGATTCCACCTCAAATCCCATCAGAAACCAACACTGAAATGACCCCAAGACAAAGGAAAAAAAAAAACGTGAAAAAAATCTGGGGTGTAGTTTTCTTCATATCTTCCCCACAAATACGCTGGGGAACAGAGAAATGGGGAGAGCACAAAGAAACACTGACCAAGCCACAAAACCTGGGGAGAGGGAAGGAGGAGAAATATGGCATCTGGCAGCAGATGGTGGTGGAGCTGCCAGAGGGAGGAAGCAGGACTGCCTGAGCACGAAGGGCTTTGCAGAAGCTCCCTTTCTCTCTCCAGTTCTCCCTCCAAGAAGGAGCTGAGGGGTCCAGCTGCCTCCCACCCCTGCACTCAGATCTTTCCAAGAAGGATCTACTCCACGATCACTCTGCTTCCTTCCCCCCTGGGACCCAGGGCTCCCAGGTGCCTGGGGCTCCAGGCCAAAGGCCCAGAGCAGCCTGGCACACCCCAAGCAGGGCTCTGGCTTCCATCCCAGTTTTCTGTGCTGTTCAAAGGCTGACCCAGGCACTGGCAGGACTGCCCCAGCTTCACGAGTCTCCTGAAAGCTGTTACCTCCATCCTCCTGCATCCTTCCCCTCTTCCACAGCTTCCCTGCAGCGACTGCAGCCCTCAGGACAGGGGGATTTCTGGTGTGGCTTGGAGGGGAAGGCAGGGGATTAAGAGGGCCGTGGGGCAGGCTGGAGGGCTGCCCTGGAGGAAAGGATGCCAGCAGGAGAGGACCTTGCACATCCCTCCCTGCTGGAGATGTTCCCTGGGCCAAGTTCCTGCTAAAGGCATGAGCTTAAGGTGGTGCCAGCATCCGGGAACCATCCCGGGGCTCTGCTCCAAGCGGGAACAGCAGCGTGAGCCATTTCCCTGGGGCTTGTCCCAGCTCCTCCTGGCAGACCACAGGAGCCCAGGCAGGGAGCAGAGCTGCTGCTGAACACATCAAACACAGCAGAGGGGACAGATCTCACACAGAACCCACCCCCCTGTCCCCTCTCTCAGGAAGGAGCTGTGCCCAGCTGGGCTCCCATAGATGCCCATCCCCACCAGGCCCCTTCTCACAGCCACCACCAACAATCATCATGTTTTGCACGTTCTTGCTGTGCTTCAAAAGAATATAAAATTCCTATAAACAAGCAAACACCAAGTTGTAACATCCCATCTAAAACAGTACCCTTTGTCTAGGTTACTCTGGCTACTCATTTTCCCTTGGGGAAAGGAAAATAAGACCTCCTCCAGCCTGTGAAGCAAATTCCCCACGATGGAGCTGAGCTTCCCTGCTCCTCAGGGTGGGAATTTGCTTCAGGTTTATTACAGGGAGCCCTTGAGCAGGTACAACCTTCACAACACTCAGTGCTGCCAAAGCTGAGGTGGCCAGTTGGCTCTGAAGTATCTTGTTTGAGACTTATGGAACTGTCTCCACCAGCTATAAAGCTTCAGAAGGTGTCAGGGGTCATTGGGGTGGATGCTGGACAGCAGAGAGCTGATCAAGGATGAGCTGAGATTTTGTCAGGTGTAAACAGACACCTACACATGGCACTTGGCCAGGGAATGATGGGGGAAGCACAGGAGATTTTGTGGAATTTGTGAAGATAGGGCTTGGCAAGGCATGCCATCACACCTCAAAGGTGGTCCATGCAGTATTGGAGAACTTACTGTGCCAGCACTTAGTGCTGAAACAGTCATTAAGAAAAAAACACAGAGGAAAAAGATTTACCCATCAATATGAAGAAAACTGCAATAGGGATTTTATGCCCTGGAAAGCTGCAAAAAGGGTTTCAGCAGGTTTGTTACTACCCCAACTTGCTTCTGCCATGGCATTGAAATGGTTAGACTGGGTTGGATGCTGGCTGAGCAAACAAACCAGCATCCATTGCAGTCAGTGATATGCTGACCAGGAAGGAAGGACAGGAGCCCAGCTGAGCAAGCCAGGAGAGGGGAGAAGAGGGAGGGAAGGCAGCTCCAGGCTGTGACTTCCCAGATCAAAGGGCTGTAAACAGCCAGGGCAGCTCCTTCACAGTGGCCAGGGAAGGAACAGCTTTGGGAAGAAGTGACGTTCCCAAGCCTTGAGGAGATGGAGTCACAGCCAGGCTGAGCCTGCTGCAGTGCCCAGCACCTGCAGGGGTTTTGGGGACAGTGACAGGTTGCTCACCTGGTGAGATGTGAGCCCCAGACACACTGAGGAGCTCACACACAGAATCCCTGAGGCTGGAAAATCCTTCCCAGCCCATGGAGTCCCAGCTGTGCCCTGTGCCCACCTTGTCCCCAGCCCAGAGCACTGAGTGCCACCTCCAGCCCTTCCTTGGGCACTCCAAACCTCCCTGGGCAGCCCCTGCCAAGGCCTGAGAACCCTTTTCTGTCAAAAAGGATTCCTCCAGACTCAGCCCTGCCCTGTCCCTGGCTAAACCAGAGCTGGGAGGGAACATGCAGGCTGGAAGCAGGAGGGCCCTTGCCAGGCTCTGGGCAGCTGTCCCAGGTCACTGGGGATATCTCCAAAGATGGGGATCTCCCACCACTCAGAGCCCCATCCCAGGGCTGCTCTCCTGGGGCTGGCTGGGGTTTTCTGTGCCCCAGCTGTGCCTCTGCTCTCTTTCTGACCACACCATAAACCAGTGCTGACTAAAACCCATCGCCCTCAACAGTCAGCTTCATACCCCAAACTTTGAAAGTGCATGAATTCAAATACTGACATGTGTTTGCTAACTAATTTCCTTCACTACTGCTTGGGTTCTGAAAAAAAAAAAAAAAAAAAAAAGTCTGTGGTTCACTAGGTTCTAAGCAGCTGCACATTTACCAAATTGAGGAAGTTTTTATAGCTTGAGAGGACAGGCAAGAGAGTGATGTCAAAAATTTGAAACCCACCACCAAAAAGAAGCTGAGCTACATGCAAAAACAAAGCTAAGAGTTGTAAAGTTGAGGTTTTCCCCCTGCTCCATCCATTATGCATTTCACCAAGGCCAACAAGTTGATCTAAGGACATGGAGAGAACCTTCATTTTGAATTTCCATACTTTTATTGGTTTAAATGAAAACCAGACTGTTGTTTTAACGCTGGGTATGAAACCACAAAATAACTATTAATTTTTCTCCTTCCAACAAAAACGGTTAAGATGATTTTAATAACATTTTGGAAAAAAAAAAACAAAAAACAACCAAAACAACCCTAGCTTTCAGAATACAAAATTGCCCAGCATACAGCCATAGTGATATTTTTAAAGCAATGCATGAAGACATGAAAATCTTGTATTTTCCACTGCAAGATTCAGCTACAGCTGCACTGTGAGCGCCACTGAAGTGAGTGTCCTCTGGAGATTTCATCACATCAAAGCAAGGGGCACGTATACTTTATTTGCTGTTTCTGCAGACACTGACAGCAGAGTGGATTACTTATCTGTAACACTCAATAAATACAGCCAGGGCCTTTTATCTGCTGTTCCAGGGCTTTAATGTCACCTCGCTGCCTCACTCGTGCTGTGGGAAGGAGAGGACCCAGAGATGCCATTAGGGCCAGCAGCACAGAGGAGAGCCAAGGCTGGAGCTGGCAGGCTGGGAGCACGGGCACCAGGCCATCCAGGCATGCAGGAGTGAGCCCAGCCTCCCACTACAGAGCCAGGGAGGCAAAAATAAACCCAGCTGCACCAGCCAGGAATTGACTGGGGTGATCAAGGTTTAAGCCTGGACTTTTGCTCTTTAGTCAGGAAGTGCAGGAGGAGATTGCAGTATCATGGAATCACAGACTGCTGTGGGTTGGAAAGGACCTTATATACCATCTCTTCCCAACCCTGTGCCATGGGCAGGGACACTTTCTACTATCCCAGGCTGCTCCAAGTCCTGTCCAGCCTGGCCTTGGACACTTCCAGGGATCCAGGGGCATCCACAGCTGCTCTGGGAACCCTGTGCCAGGGCAAGCAGAGATGGGCAAGAGCCACAATGGGTCAGAGCAGGGCTCAGGCTGCTGGGGGCAGGGAGAAACCACATCAGGACTGCAAAGAAAAAAACAGATGCTACAATGTGAGATGTATTTTAAAAAACGCTTGTTTTGGCAAGTTTCACTATTGCTAATTCAGTGCTGCTAAAAGCTTGTGGAGACTCATCTCCCCATGAAGTCACCACATGACATCAGGGCTCAGCTGGGATGCCTGGATCCAGCTCCTGCATGGCCCTAAGGGTGTGTGGGCAAACCTGGGCAAAGCAACCAAGGTTCTGGTCTGAAAGACTTCCAGGGATCAGAGGGAAAACCCTCACTTTGTTTCACCAGCCACTCTGGTGAAACAAAAGGGATTTTGCATCCTGACAATCAGCACCTGCAAAAAAAAGGTAACAAACAGCAAGAAGTATCTTCTGCTTTAGTGCACAGCAGTTACTGCCTAGTATGTTCAAAATCACTTATTAAGGTATTGCCAAGGTGACTGTAAATTTAGAGCTAAATAGACATGACCAGCCACCAAAGCAGTAAGGAAAAAAAACAAAAACCCTTTGGCAGTACTTTTAAGGAATGAAAGTGCTATTAAAACAGCGAAATAAGAGGATGCTGGACTTTTTACTTCAGGAGAAGGCTGCTCTGTTTTGTCTTAACTTCTTTCACTGTAAACTTCTTATTCTAATAATTCCATTTTGATGGGAATAGTATTAGAGCCTGTCTTGAACTTTGTGACTTTGTCACTGCCCATCCACCCTGCAGGTTCCAGAACCTGAAATCCTCCACCTTCTTCGTTTTTTCTCATACTTTATTTCAGTGACCACAGCTATGCCCTCAAAAACCCCACCACTGACCAAGGTTTTGTGATTTCCTCAGACTGCTTTGCTTAAGATTTTACTTGCGGCAAATCCACACACACCACTCAGACACTGCTGGTGACAGGGCACCTCTAAGTGCCCAGTGACCACCACTGTTGTAAAAGCTGAAAAGGAAACTGTGGTATAACGGCTACGAAGACATTTTCAGCTCAGGTATCAAGTTAAGGCATCTCAAGAGATTCACCCAGCAGAATGGGCAGCTCAGATAATATCTGCAGGGACAGTTTACTGTCACAGCTGCCACAGCCCTGCTCGGGAGGTGACTTACTCACGTTGGCACATTATCACAACCTCCTTGGGTGGCCACCTCTCCTGTCCCAGCAGGCTGGCAGAGACCTCTCCCACTGCTCTCCAGGGTCAGGAGCTGCTGCCCTGAGCTCCCCAGCTGCGTGGGGACAAAGGCCAAGCCTTGCAGGCCACAGTGACCATGCCACTGGCTCTCTGCCACCGCGCTGACCGCTCCGAGATGCAGCCTGTTCCTGCTGCTGCTGTGCGTGGGAGGGAGCAGAGGTTATGAGAAAGGCTTCAGCTCTAAGTCCAGCTTCCTTATCAAACAGCTCAGAAGTTTTAGGTTTGTTGTTTGTTTTTTGGTTTTTTTTTTTTTTAAGGCAGCATAACAGTTAAAGACAGCCATGCCTGTGTCTGCACTGAAACAGCTTGGGAAGACGGGCAAAAAAGTGACGTCAGATTTGAAATCCAGCACCAAAAAAGAAGCTGAGCTACATGCAAAAACAAAGCTAAGAGCTGTAAGATTTGAGGTTTTTCCCCTGCTCTGTCCATCATGCATTCCAGCAAGGCCAACAAGTTGATCTAAGGACATGGAGAGAACCTTCATTTCGAAGGTTCACTAAACACAGTTATTGTGATACTCTTCCCACTGCTGGAAAGAAACCTGCTCAGATCCAACACATCTCTCACCTCTCTGTGAGGGTAGTTCTAAATAACTATATTCTACTTCAAATCTACTTCAAATCAAGGCAGCCCTGGCTCACTCAGCACAAAGCTTCATCATGTGAAGTCTGTGGCACATGAAGGAAAGGCACATTTAGAAATGGAGATGGTGAAGTGGGAAAGAGATGCTGGGGGAGAAAAAGGCAGCACAAGCAAGTTTTTTATGAAGTTTCTGGTTTTGAGAACTAAGCTTGGATGGATAACTGTCCATCAGCTGCTGAGATTATTAGGAATTCATAAAATCACAGGAGAGTTGGGGTTGAAAGGAACTCTGGAGATCATCCAGTCCAACCCCCAGTCAAGACAGGGTCACCTGGAGCAGGTGACACAGGAGCACTTCCAGGTGGGCTTGGAATGAATCCAGAGAGGGAAAGACTCAACACCCTCCCTGGGCAGCTGTTCCAGGGCTCTGCCACCCTCATGGAAAGAAGTTCTGCCTCGTGTTGAGGTGGAACTTCCTGTGTTTAAGTTTATGGCCACTGCTCCTTGTGCTCAGTATTTCACTCAGTATTGAACTAAAACCTTGCATTTTCACAGAAAACATTTCCATTAATCTCCTGAACAACCACACAAGTTCAAGTCAACTTATCAACCAACAGAAAAATGGAACTGCACCTTTTCTAGAACAGGGGGCAAAGCTGGCACAAGGGCTGAGAGCCACCCACTCCTGTCTCCTGGCGGAAGAGCAGGAAAGAGGAGGGATGAGGAACCAGGGGAGATGCTCCAAACACTTCAATGCTCAACCCATACTTTTAAAAAAAAAAAAACAAAAACAAACAACTCTGATCCAAAGCAATAATATTTGTTGTTACTTTTAACAGACAATTCAATTTTTAAATTTGGCAAACCACTATCCTCCATCCCCAATTCCATAGTTTATTTTTACACAGCCAAGGAGCTACACACTGTTCTCTTCAGCCAGTGTGCTCCCTCTCAGGTGGGTTTAATGCACATGCTGACATTAGATTCACACTTCCTTCTATTTGTATGCATGAAGAAAACAACTCTTCTGCCTGGCTGTTTGGAGGATTGAGCTGTGAGGGCAGAGGCTGACCCTCAACCCAAAATCTGGTCGTGCAACGCCCACACACCACAGCAAGGAAATGCAGCTCCCTGTGGGTTATTGCATCCATGGTTTTGATCCAAAATTAATGACAGTTGAAAATATGAACTTCTGCTAAGCTTCCACCCTGGGAAGAACAGGATGTGACATTTATAAGCAAGAAAAACTAAAGGAGAAGACAATAACTGAGTGTTTTTCACCATCCAAACCCTTCCTGTTGTTACAGCACAACCTGCCTGGGGAAAGGAAGGCAGGCCTGTCACGGTTCAAAATGCCCACATGTCAGCTGGGAAATTTCTTCCAGTTTTGTTTGGCTGTGGAGCCACCAGTAGAGAGTAACTCCTTCCAGCAAGGAAGGAATTAAGATCCCCAGAATCTTCCAGATTTTGGACATGCCTGGAAATTAGATTCACTCAGAAAGAACCCTGAGAAATTAGTCAATAAGGGCCAAATAAAAAAATAAAATGCACGCGTACACTCTAGTTCCTGCTTTGTAAGCACTTAGGGGTAAATGTAGATTATACATATGGCAGGCCATTGTATCACTCTGATGAGCAGGACTGCAAATCCAGTTTCCATACTAAACCACATTTTTAGTGTGTTATCCCCACAGAGCCCACTAGTTCCTGTGGCTGGCACTGATGTTGACAGAAACTGATGACATCTTCAAGAAAATCTGATTTATTCAGGGATCTCTATATAGATTTAAGACCTTACTTTTGAGGTAAGAGACTTGGAAGAGTTTGGCTATAAAAAATAAAGCTCATTGTAACATTTCCCCGGGATTAATTTGCAAATTAATTTGCAGAAGTTACTCTGTAACTTGATGTAGGAAGGAAGCTCTTCTAAGTCCTCTGTAATGACATGGCACAGCAGGAAGATGAAACTGGATTAATTTGCAAATCAAGCTTCCTTCCTACATCAAGTCACAAAGTACTACACACAGTTCTGGTACTCTCTGGTGCCAGAACGTAAAAGCTCATTGCTTACATAATCACCATCATAAAACATTTAGCAAATAACTTATTCACCTACTGCACACAGCATTGAGCTGAATAATAAAGCCAAGAGGATTTATTTTCTTTAAATATTAGACCAGTTGCTGAAATAGCATTAAAAGCTTTCCAAGGCAGCGAAGCAAGAGGTTGGATTATTGCTCTGTGCTGTGACTCAGGCAGAAGAAACACATAAATAAATTGAATTAGATCTGTCTGATGTTTGTGGTTTCTGGGCTGCAGCTCCTCGTGGAAGACCCCAATGGCCTGTAGGGCTGGGACACAGCAACTGGGATTGTCCCACAAGGTCACAGTAAAGACAGACTCCTGGAAACACTTCCCTGCTCCCCAGCTTATGTCAAGCCCCGTAAAGCAATACCAGGGAGTGCAATGCAGCTTCACAATATCAGACACCAAAGCTATTTCCATTTAAATAAGAACTGCAGGAAAATGCTTTCAGGCATTAATTATTGAGGAAGGATTCAGCTGGCCTCTGGAAATTTCCACTTAAGACAAGATATTAACATATTTTCTTCTCTTTTTAAAGTGCATCTGGTTCATTACCAGGAGGATGCAGAAGGAAGGAATACAGGGTAGAGCTGTGCACATAAAAAGTCAAAGAAATTGCATTCAACTTTGAAAAGAACCCCCTTGGGGTGACTTTTAGGGGATTTTTTTCCCCCCCATTCAGGCCAGACTAGTAAATTTCAGCATCACCTCTACTCGGACCTCCACTTTTTAAAATGTTCTGAGTCACTCCAAACAGCCTCCCTGGGCTTTCCAGTGCCTGTGCTGGAGGAGAGCATTACACTCCTAACACAATGCAGCTGACTCTTCCAGGCTGAGGAATCCCAGGCCACTGAGCCAAGGAGTCCCTCTGTGCCTCTGGCCATCCACCCCATGGGCACCTCTGGAGCTTTGGAATGCTGCATGCACCAGGGCATGCACTGCTGGGGCTGCAGGAACACCAGGGTGGATGCACAAACAGCAGGAACCTGAACAGGAGCCCCTGATCCACTTCCTTTCCTCCCACACTGACCTGCACCACGGTCACCTTCCCAAGGCACAGGTTTGCTTGTGTTAAAACTGAATTTTTAACGTTCCTCCTCCTGATGGTGTGGGGATGATCAATCACACTCCTCCCTGAACAGCAGAACTGAGGTGGAAGACACAGCCAAGAAGTGCTTTGCTGCCATCCCCTCCTCCCTGACAGTCCAGCTATGGCTCCCATATGGTTTCTACTGGTAAGGAAAGACTGTGTTAAGTACTGAAGGATCTGTCTGCTGCTTTACTTAGTTAAGAAAAATGGTTGCTGGGGAACTAAATGACCTTACACATCTGTAGGGAATTTCTGGATGTCTATCCTACTGCTAATTCTCAGTGTTAAGCTTTGTTTTCTCAATTCATCATAAACAGCCTCCCTTTCTTGATATTATTAATGACTCTGAGTTTCTATCTGTCACACAATTTAGCTTAAATGCTTCCAGGCTGCCTGTCTTCATTCCAGGGGTTTGGCCTGAAGTTGCCTTTGTATTTTACCATCCTCAGATGGGTCCTCTACCAGCTCTGCTCATTTCCACTCTCTCCTGACCAGAACCTCAGTGCATGCTGATGGGTATTTGGCAATACCTTGAAGAAAAAGTTGGACACCTGACTTCTCCAAGAGATGCAAGTCACGGTGGTACAAACAAAAATATAATCCAGTATGGTTTTCCTTCATTAAATCTGCAAAGAATGATTCCCTTATGGAGATGATTCCTTAAAGGAAATACCTTATCAGCTACCCAATCTATCCTGCTCCCACCACAGGAAAGCATGGACCAGTATGAAAGCAAAGAAGGAAAAAAAAAATGCAGCACAGAACAAACCCCAAAGAGAAAAGGGGTTTGAATGCAGTCGTAGTATAAAAGGCTGGGAGAGTTGGGATTGTTCAGCCTAGAGAAGAGAAGCTTTGGGGTGACCCAGTCATGGCCTTCCAGGGCCTGAAGGAGGCAACAAAAAACATGGAGACTCTTGATGAGGGATGGAGGGACAGGACACAGGGAATGGGCTCCCACTGCCAGAGGGCAGGGCTGGATGGGATATTGGGAAGGAATTGTTCCCTGGCAGGGTGGGCAGGCCCTGGCACAGGGTGCCCAGAGCAGCTGTGGCTGCCCCTGGATCCCTGGCAGTGCCCAAGGCCAGGCTGGACTTTGGGGCTTGGAGCAGCCTGGGACAGTGGAAGGTGTCCCTGCCCATGGCAGGGGGGAATGGGATGAGCTTTAAGGTCCCTTCCAACTTCTTAATGTTTTATGATTCTATAACAATCCTGACACCCCTCAGGAGAGCACAGCTGAAGCAAGAAGATGTTTCTCCCCATCTGATAAAGTTCTGTGTTCCCCCTTGGATGGGTGAGGTGAAAACTCACAAAATATCAAATCCTGCTGTTCATGTCACCCCCTGCTGTGGAATGGACCCCTGACTAAAAGGCAAAAGGATCAGGATGACAAAGTTACCAGCAGGAAAGGGAGGAAAGGCACTGGCACAGAGACATGCCAGTGGTGGTAGAAAATTCATGACAAATCGCACACAAATATTTGCAAAAAAAAAAAGACTAAATTATATTTGGAGGAAGTCTGTGATTTTCTACTGTTGGGAGAAATCTTCCCATCACAAGCTGAAACACTGAATCCATTTAAATGTAATTTAAACTCCCAATGAGGCTTTCAAGCCGATGCTTCCAAAGGCACATAAATGATTTCAGAGGGTAAGTCCTCATCCTGTGCTTGGTTTGTCAATACCTGTAAGACAAGCAGGAGGGAGGTGTAGAAGGTTTAAAGGGAAGAAAGTAGGGGATAATGTAAAGAGGTGCTCAGAGACACGACACAAGGCAAAGACACTCATTTCCCTCCTCATCACCAGAGAAAATAAATGTCTGCTTAAAACAATCCACCACAGCTGTGCCTGTGCAAACACAAAACTCCACTAACCTGGCACTAGAAGCTTTCTGATGATCATCTTTTGCCTAATCATGTCCCATAGCTCCCCGTCTCAGCCTTTAATTCACCCCAAACACTTTTTAAAAGCAGCCAGTAAATGTGCCTGTCTACCTTACCAGTACTTCAGGGGGTTATATGGGGAAGGAAATAAAGCCATAAAGTTTATTCTTTCAAGAGGAAAATACAACTTTTCTGAAAAGTTGTTATAAAACCTAGTATCTAATGAGAAAGTTTATTTTTAGAAGGTTTCTGCACTGTAATAATTAGTTCAGGAGAATCTGGGACATGCAATTTCAGGAATCCTCATCCTGAGATAAAGCTACATAACACTGGAGCATCACAGGGCTGGGGATCTTTATAATCACGTCACAAACATCTACAGATCCAAATCTGGATGGAATTTAAAGTTTAACATTCATAATATTGTGTACAGGATGATGATAAAAAAATCAAATCCATTTACTTTCATCTGAGAATTATCTAAGCAGTCTTATAAAGCAAATCCTCTTGCTGGGGAAGAAGAAGCTATTGGACAATGGAAAATGCCAGGACTTCACTACTGGACAGACATTTCCTGCAGGAAGAAATTCTCATCCATCAGATATTTTACAATTTATGTGACTCTCATCTTCTCTAAAAACGGCCCTGGCAAACCATTCCTTTTTTAAACCCACCCCAAGTTCTGCTGGGTTTAATATGAACCACCAGAACTGTGAAAAACACAATAAACCTCCTCACAGAAATAAAGAGACTCAGGATATAAAATGCCACTCAGGATTACACATGCCACACTGACACTATCCATAGACAGAGCACATGTGAGACTTGGGTGTTTTGTTTTATTTTGGGTGTTTTTTAATCAAATAAGTTGTGGCCATATTTCTTTCTGGGTTTTATTCTGCCTTTTTTTGTTGTTGTTGTTCCCTGCAGCTGAATTAGTTCTAGACTTTCTGGGCCTTTCCTCCCAGAAGTTCTAATAAAGCAAAGACTGAAAAGCTGAAACAAACAGTTTTATCCTCTTGCTATTTTTAGAAGCCCATTTGAATTCTTATGTGCATATTTCAGTAACTAAAAGGGCAAGGGAGAGGGGAAAACATAATTTCTGATGTATTCCAGCACTGCAAAACGGAAGACTCTGAAGTGGATACAAAGGGATAGGCAGGAGAGAAAAGGGAAGAAACTGGGACTGGATAAAGGAGCAGGGAAATAAGCAAAAGAGCAGATGAGAATCAAGGCATTATGTACAGAGGAAAAAGAACATTAAATACAAGGCAGTAAGAGAGGAGGAAAAGACAACAGAAAATACAGTAGAGATTTACAAAGAAAAAACGTTTAGGGAAAACCAGTTTTCAACAAGCAAGTGAAAGACAAATCAAGAGAAACCTGAACTAAAGGAGGGAAACACGGAACTGAGGTTTTCAGAGAGAGGCAGTCCAGAAGGAAGGCTCACAACTGAGACTGACACTTCTGTGCATTCCCATGCCAGATGTTCTGTCTCCCTAAACTTAGGAGGAACAATGGGATGAATCCTTTTACTGAACTGGCAGGGTATTTTATTTTTGATTACACGGTTTAAGAATTAAAGTTGCCTTGGCCGGTGCTAAACGTCTGAAAAGTCTCTTTAAAATTTCCACTGCAACTGCTGAAAAGAATCATCCAGGGAGCTGCTGCTCTCCTCCCAAATATGCTCTGTGTGTTTTAGTTACTCTTCTGAACTGCAGAACCATAACAGAGCTCTCTACCAAAAGTACCTTGAAAAGTTATTATATTCTGTAACTGAGTGCTCAGCACCACCAGCAGCCCCAAGCAAGCTCAGAGCTCATTCCACCTTTCCAGAAAAAAGCTGAGGCAATGCAAAACCCAAGCTGAAAAATTATTCAGATGAGAGATGCTAAAATACACTAAAAATATAAAAAATACAGAAATTTTCAAGGCCAGCTGCGACAGGGCTTGGAGCAACCAAGGTCTCGTGGAAGGTGTCCCATGGCAGGGGGTTGGAGGGGGATGATTTTTAAGGTCCCTTCCAACCCAAACCATTCTGTGAATTCCTGATCCTATGAAATGAGTGAGGAGCTACCAAGTGGGTATTTTAGTGGGCTCCTGCAGAGATTAGCAAGAAGTTTAAAAGTGTACAGACAATTTGATCACTGAAAAGTAAATGGCAATGGAAACTTGCTAATGGCACAAAGTCTGCCTGGTGGGCAGCCCTGCATGATCTGCACCTTCCATGCAGGAAGCTGGAGTAGCAAGGAGGAGGAGAGCTTAAATTTCTGTTTACAATACTCATCAGATGCATCCTGAAATAACAAATTCTGACCTTAAAAAGGAGCTGGAGGAAAAAGATGTCTGGGAGATGGGATAATTAAGGAGGCTCAGCACTTTACTCTAGACAGAGAATTCCTGTCTCTAAGAGGATCAGCCAGCCCCAGAAAAACACTTCAAGAGGCAAGAACTGGAAAGAAAAGTTCTCAGAAGTGGGTGGTTAATTAACAGGTGTTCCATCTTTGATGGTTTCTGCAAACCATCTCAAATTCTGCAGGAATTTCTCTGCTAAAGTGCCAGAGGGGAACCTACTGTGTGTGCTCTATTGTCATCTGAGAGAGCAGGCTCAACACAAAATGTGAAGGAAGGGATGGCCTGTGACAGGTCAGTGAAGAGACACTGACTGAATGATCTTTCAAACTTTAAACAATTTGTGTGAAGTCCCTCCTGTCACATCAGTAGCCTAGAGGGGCTCCAAGAGAGCTGCAAAAGGACTTTTCCCATGGCTATGGAGTGACAGGACAAGGGGGAATGGCCTTAAGTGAAGAAGGGAAGGTTAAAAGCAGGTATTACGTTTAGATTAGATATGAGGAAGTAGTTTAGATATTAGGAAGTATAAGCACCCTCTCTCCTTCCCCCTCCCGTGGCAGCCTGGATGTGAGCCCAGATCCAAACACAACGTCCCCAATTACAGCCCTGCATCTAAGGTGGATCAGAGACACTCCCTGACCCCCTGTCTGCAATTCTGGCTCTTCCTACCTCAAAGTCTGGGACAGGAGACACAGTGATCCACCCCTGATGTACACACAGACAAAACCACAGCCCTGACGGCCTGAGCAAGGGGCTGAGGCCAGGACAGGAGCCAGCACACAGAGCTGGAGGCAGGGCAGCCTGGGCAGGAGGCACTGGGAGCACTGAGGGGAGCACTGGGAGCACTGGGGGGAGCACTGGGGGGAGCACTGGGGGGAGCACTGCCATCTGCTGCAGGAGAGCTGAATGTCAGCCCTGGGACACGGCAGAACTGATCCCCTCCCCATTCCCTGTGGGAAGGCACAGCACATGGGGACGTGGGGTACTGCTGCACTGGGCAGTGCTGAGTCTAAAGGTCTGAGCTCCATGATCTCAGAGGGCTTTTCCAGTCTTGGTGATTTGGTGATGATTTTGCTACATCAGCAGCACATGAACCTGCTGGAGAGAGGCCAGGGGAGGCTCCAGGATGATCCCAGGGGTGGAGCAGCTCTGCTGGGAGGAAAGGCTGGGAGAGCTGGGATTGTTCAGCCTGGAGAGGAGAAGCTCTAGGGTGACCCAGTCGTGGCCTTCCAGTGCCTGAAGGAGCTGCAGAAAACATGGAGAGAGACTATGGACAAGGGATGGGGGGACAGGACACAGGGAATGGCTTCCCACTGCCAGAGGGCAGGGCTGGATGGGATATTGGGCAGGAATTGTTCCCTGGCAGGGTGGGCAGGCCCTGGCACAGGGTGCCCAGAGCAGCTGTGGCTGCCCCTGGATCCCTGGCAGTGCCCAAGGCCAGGCTGGACTTTGGGGCTTGGAGCAGCCTGGGACAGTGGAAGGTGTCCCTGCCCATGGCAGGGGTGGCACTGGATGACCTTTGAGGTCTCTCCCAACCCAAACCATTCCATGATGATCAAACTTCAGCTTCTCCAGCTCTCGGGTCAGGCTTTGAAACTAAGCACATTTGCCTTCTGCTTTTTTAAATTTCTTTCAACTTCTCTCACTAGCATGGAAAATATAATATTTAATTTTCCAGACATGGTCAAAGCAGCTCAGAATTTAAGGTGACTCTTGAACTCTGGATTTAAAAAAACCCAAACTAAACAAACCAAAACCAAATCCCCCAGATGCTGCAGAACAAAACTGATACCACCGTAACCACATGAAAAATACTATCATGATAGCTGTAAAAACAGTATTTCTAGTTTCGAATAGTTGTATGATATAATCAAAGCTCTCTGACAAAAAACTGCCAGAGGAAAAAACTCTTGCAGCCCCACTCTCAATCACCAGGATTGGAAACTACTTATTTTCGACAAATCCCTTCATTCTGTGGGACCTGGGCTTGTCACAAAGGCAACAGAAACCCATTAAGTGAGTGGTCCAGGCTTCCAGGGTATTAGGTCTCTTCCCTGGATCAAGTTGTGTATGTCTAAATATAATCCAGAATAAGCAGCTAAATGTTATCACATTCATAGTAAGTAACAGCAGAGCTTTTCAACTTAAATAGCCAACCCAAAATAGGAAATTTCTTCTGGAGGAATAAAAATACCAGGAAAACCTTGTTGTGTTTTGGAGCATTCTGCTGAAATCCTACTCGCACAGGTTGTGGTCCTACAGAAATCTCTGAACAACCAGTTACTGAAGGGAAAATCAATTACAGCTCAGCCCCTTCTGCAGGACACTGCAGGGATTTTCTCACCTGACTAACCAGAAGCCAGAAAAAACCCAGATTTAAATAAATAAATAAATAAATAAATAAATAAAGAAAGAAAGAAAGAAAGAAAGAAAGAAAGAAAGAAAATAAAATAATAAAAAAGAACCCACACCCACAAAAAAACCCACCCCAAAAAAACAACACCCACAACGACAACCAAAAAACTAACAACACAACAAAACAAGGAAAATCTGTCCAGCTATCTGGAAAAAAAATTCTATCCAAAAATGATGGCCTGGTCTGCTTTGTTAGTTCATACATAATGCACTTCCCTCATTAAAAGATGTTATTCTGACTTTGGCCTCTGGCTGAAAACGGAGCACAGCAGGACAAGTGTATCCTAAACATGTGGAGAAGTTGCAGTTTTGCTTGGCATTAACACACTGTCCCTTCCTACACTTGTTCTGATTTACAGGAAGGTTATGATCAAGCAGGAATTCTCCCTTCTGCTGTTTGAAATCCATCAAGCACTAAAGCCCCAGCCCTAAGTGAGGCTTTCTACTTTTCATCACACAGACAATAAGATACACCAGTATTCAAATTACATCCAACTACAGTGACCATAATGGATATTTCATGGTTAAAAATACCCTAAGCAATGCAGTCAACATAGGCATTGTTTATAGGACTGCAAACTCTTCTTTTTATAAATAAAGATTTCATCTATACGATCAAAGAAAGATTTCTATGCAGCCATACTTTTTAAAAAATAGCTTTTAAAGTTCAGAAAACACTTAAAGAATGAATCTTTCCCAGTCCAAGTCCCAGCCTGCAGCAGACTTTACAGTTGAGTAATAAACCCTTTTAAAATATGGTTTATTATGGAAATACTGTCAGAGCCTTAATTAAAGTAGGCGCCACAACAGTGGAGCTGCTTACACAACAAATGGGCTCTGCAGAGCACACCAGGCACCCTCTGACCCGGGCAGGGAGGGCTTTCCTCCCATCCCACCCTTCCCAGTGGCAGCCTAGGAATGGGAGCACTGGAAAATCCCACTGGAACAGCAGCTGGTGTCCCCAGCAGAGCTGTGAAACCCCCAACGTGCACACACCTCCTACAACACCACGGAACCACTGCTGGCTGGAAAGTTAAAAAGGGAATCTTTAAACCAGACTTTAGGGTCTGAGATTTAATTCAGCTTTGGATCAAATCTGTGGCACAGATCATGAAGAATTAAGATCCCTTGTCAGTGATACTTCATAATTTTCATTGAAAAATCCTGGCCTCCCTGAAGGCAATTTTGCCCACAGCTTCAAAGCCCAAGTTTTACCCAAAGTAAATCAGAGAATCACCTGCTCATTAGGAGGAAAAAAAAAAAAAGAGGCTTTCAGAAAAAGTATGCTTTATGACAAGAATTGTTATATGATAGTAAAACGAGTCAAGACTGAGAGAGTCTGATAAATGTAAAAATCACCTCAGTATCCTTCTATCCAAGAAATTCTGTGTGTAAAACACATTGAGGGTGCCTATTCCAAGCAGGAATGTTCCCAGAACACAGAGCCTCCCATCCTTCAGCGTGTGCACCATGTGTCTAAGTTTAATCCCACAGTTCCTTGTCCCGAGGCAAACAGGATTCTTTCCCAGTCAATTATGTTAATTGCAAAAGAACTTGCCCGTCCCTGGGGAAACTGTGGGAAGATCCTGCAGGGCCAGGCCAGGGATTCCAGCCACATCCTCAGTGTCACTGCAAACTGCAGGGGAGGAGGGAGCAAAGGGGGATTCTGCCTCCAGGTTTAAGGAATGCTGGCTGTGCCAGGAGCCTGCTGTGAGGAGGAAGAGGCTGAAGGTTCTTCAAATAGATGGTGCCTTCTTTGTGGTTTTATTTCCAGGGAACAACACAGGCACAAGTCTCCCCTTAATTTCTGCAAATGACCCCATTACCAATTTCTCTTTGTGCTTGGCCCTCCCCCCCAAAAACCATGAGGAATGTGCAGGGGAGCAGGTGTAACACGACAGGAAAAGCAGACAGATAAAGTACACCTTCATATGACTTAAATCCAGGTTTATCCAATGAAAGAAACACAGTGCAGGGAGCCCTGGACAGGACACAAGAAGAGTTTTGGAAACCACGCCTGCAGATGAAAAGCTCAGGGACTGTGCTCTGTCCAGCCCACGCAGAGAAGGCCAAGGAACAACTTAATCCCACAGGGATTGCATAAGTCTGGGAAGCAAACATTTCATAGAGGACTTTTCACTAGCAAGACCTACTGGCCAGCTAAATCTAGGCTTCCTTCAAGGCAGGATTTAAAGGGAGAGATAAATCTATCAAAGGCAAGGAATGGGAGACCTCTTGCCCTTCCCAAAAGCCAAAAAAAATCCCAAGCCAGAGCAATCCCCACTAAAACGTACTGAGCATCCTTTGGCTCATCCATCACTGGAAGTGTTTATGCCAAGACTGGATGTTTCTTTCTAGATTGGCCCCAATTAAAACAGTCTTATGGCCTCCAGGGGACTCTTTTATCTGGTCAGAACGGTCCCTCTGGGTTTTCTAATCTGTAATCTAATTTCCAATCATGGAACAGCACTGCTATGTGCTCTCCTTGGTTCCATCCTTGGAAGTGTCATGCGGTGCAGGATGTGGTAAATAAAAGCACATAGCACTTATTTTTAAAGCTGGCTAGGCTTGAGATAGGGAGGAAGGACTATTTGTGGGTGGTTTAAATGAATGTACTATATTTAATTCATGGCATTCATCAGATGACACAGTAAGAGGCACAGAACAAGGATCAAACAATTAAGATTTACTGAGAAAATGCAGTAATTCTACTTGTTTGGAATGGCTAAGGATGGCCAGCTCCTCAGCCAGCCACGAGATTTTCGTTTTCCATTCATCAGTTTCCCCCCAAAGCCTGGCAGTGAAATACATATTTATTCACACTGGGTTTGGTGACATCATATTTAAGAACACACCAGATCTCCTCATCCCACTGACAAATCCTGGTGTGTAAAATGGGAACAGAACTGAAAAAATAACCTTGTCCAGGCATGTGCTCTCAGCACTGAACTGGTCCCAGCTTGCTTTCCATCACTTTCAATTCTTTGTGGATTTGCCAGAGTGGAGCTGGCTATGTGGCTCTTCTGCCTGCCCCACACCATCAGGCCACTCAAAAAGTTTGGTTAGATTTTTATGATAAATACAAGTAATAAATCTACCTGGCCCAAGAATGCTTTCTTTTTTTTCCATCAGTGCCCTGTTCTTCCTCCAATTCTCCACACAATCAACAGACAAAAGATGGTCTTGCATGTTTCCTTGAAAAGAATTCTGTAATTAGAAAGAAATTTGACTGATACAAAGTTAGCTCAGTGGAAAACTGCAGGAATGGTGAGACGATCAAAGTCACTTGTAAAAACAGACAAAACTAAACATTTGCTCATGTTTATCCAATGGGTCTCCAGAAAAGAAACATTAATGAACATTTTAATAGGACATTTCACAGCCTAGATAAAAACTGTATTAAAAAAACCCTAACTCCAAATCTCAGACAACTTAGGAGTAAAAATGAAAACACTGAGCAGTCTCCTACTTTTTATATGATAAGCAAATCTCTGTTTATTAAATATCAAGTGCCCAATTTTCATTCCACAGGAGCTGTATGTATAATTACTCTCAGTTTTTCTGGAAGGAAGCACTGCAGGGACAGACAGTCATTCTTTTAAACCACTGATGTCTGTGCTTCATGAGCTTCTGAGTGGGAGCTCCTTTAAAAGGAACATGAAAGAACTAAACACACATAAAGAGCATATTCACAGCCAGACAAACAATAAATAGCTCAATGAGGCCAGATTGTGATAGCACAGCAAAGACTTGTGTAGCGTGTGTGCGTGTTATTTAAAAGTTCAAAAAGTCACATACATTTTTAATAAACCAAAACCACACATTATGGGTTCATTACTGCTGAGTCTTGAGAGCAATAGCTTAGTGGACTGGAATAATAATCCAAGCTGGAGTTTATGACGTTCCATGTCTTTTTTCTGCACGACAGACTCCAGCCTCACGCAGCTCTGCAACCAGACAATTCCCACCCTTTGCTCCCTCAGCCTGGGATTCCCACAAACTGCAAACTTCCTCCACCGTGACCAAGAGAAACTAAACACAAAAAATTATGTAGATCACCCCCCCAAAACACATATCCACGCCTCAGAAAGAGAAAATGAAAATAAAAGCCCCACTGCCGTGCAAATTCTGCAGAATTATCTTCTCCCGCTTCAGCCAGAAAAACAGAAATGGTCTGATTGCTTCGTGGTGAAGTTGTGATGCATTTAACAAACCCTCATGGACCCTGCAGTAGATCTAAGGCCTGTGAGCTGTGTTCATGTTGAATAAGAAATTCCACAGTTTTGGAAAAAAAGCTCCTGAAAACAGAGAAGTGCAAACATAGCTGTTTAACCACCCTGACTCCTGTTTAAAATAATTCCAGTTTGTTAAGAGAGGGAAGCAAGGAGGAATGGCAGCATCACCCCAACCACATTTCCTCCAGAGGAAGCACGGGAATGTGAAATGGGAATGGGAATGTGAAATGGGAATGGGAATGTGAAATGGGAATGGGAATGTGAAATGGGAATGGGAAATGGGAATGGGAATGGGAAATGGGAATGGGAAATGGGAAAGCCAGGCAGCCCATGGAGAGAATCTGGGTTTATTTGCACCTCCAAAAGCTGGGACTCAGCCCAGCCCAGTGATCCTGCTGCCCCAAGTTTCCTGGAAGCCTGACTGGGAAGGGATTATTTTTTATTTTGTGGTCAGATTGGAGGATTTGGGAAAGGCCCTGGCTGTAGTACAGAGAGCATCCCCCCAAGGGGAACTCAGCTGGTCCCTGGGCCAGGCTTCATTTTGTCCCTCTATCCCATAGAGTTCACCTCTCTGGGATATTTGAGAAAAACCCCCACACCCCAGTCTTCCTGGTGCTTACAAAGGTTACAAAGGCAGCTCCCCAGTCTACATGCTGATGTAGTTACCAAACAGCTTCCAAATTAAAGGTTTTAAACCCCCTAAGGACAACAAAATAACTAATGAATTTTATAAAACCATTCTGGGAAATACCCAGTGATGCACCCCTCTCCTACAGATCCAGGCTGGGAGAGCTGGGGGTGTTCACCTGGAGAAGGCTCCAGGGAGATCTCAGAGCCCCTTCCAGTGCCTGGAAGGGCTCCAGGAGAGCTGGAGAGGGACTAAACCCCTGATTTTAAATTTTCTATGAAAACTTCCACTTGGCTTAAATTAGTGAAAACAGTCACTCTTGCCCCTGACTTATAAACTGCACATTGATGTGAGGGATATCAGAAGCAAAACAGCCTCAACTATTTCATGTTTTCTTATCAACCAATGAATTTGGAGGCTCAGGATCACTGAACCATTTAGGTTGGAAAAGGCCTCCAAAACAGAGTCCAGCCTTTGACCCAGATCCCCACCTTGTCAGCTCACAGAACTCCTTTTCATTCCAAGGGGAGGGATTTCACACAGAGCTTTCAAAGTGACTGTGGACAAGACTCCAAAACCCCAAAATCTGACCAGGAGGAAGGTGATTCCACCTGGAGCACCACAGGCTTTGCTAAGCAGCTCTTTGCATGCAACTGATGGTGTTGCCAACAACTGAAAATTAAGTTTAAGGCCTGCACTCCCAGATAACATTGCTAACATCAAGCTGTGCACACAGGATGGAGGGAAGAGTGAGGCAGCTCAAAGTTCTCATTACTTGCCCCAACAGGCCTGTGTTTAAAGGCTGCATGAATAAATCTGATGCTGATCTTTCTGCTGTTCAGCCACTTCTAAAGGGAAAGCTCCATCCTGATGTGATCTGATCACAGGATTGTTTACCACCCCCACCAGATTCACTCCATAATTTCATGCACTCTCTTCAGAATTACCTAAAGTTGAAGCTTGCTGTAACCACATCTGGTTTAGCCTTCAGCTGTGCCTTACCACCTTGAATAAAAGGATGAAAACAAACCCCTGGGCAAAAACCAAAGCCACAGGTGGAGCTCATCTTCAAAATACTGAGCTGGATTCTACCTGCTCATCATTCCTGTGCTAGCCAGCAAAAGTCATTAGCACTGTTTATTGTAATGGTGTGGGACTTCATTTAGGCAGGACTTCATTTCAAATGGTTTGCCATTGATAATGGCAATGGGATAAGTAATAGACAATTTATTACCTATCTGAACAGAAAAACTCAGAACAACATAACCAAATAAAGATATCTCAGCTGAAAAAGATAAATTAAAAAAAACCAGCAGTATTAGTTCCCACATCAAAACACAAAATTTTAAAAAACCTCACTTCTAGCATGCTCCATATATTGGGATTGGCAGAATAAAATTTAGCAAAGAGTAGATGGGATTTGCCCTTGCTACTCCCCCCAAATAAAGAAAAGTAATACAATGCTAATTAAAATCAGAAGAAACTTTGCAGAAGATATTTTGGGGTTCTTGGGCAGTAAGAGTCCTGAATAAAGCGGGAAAAAAAAAAAAAGAAAAAAAACCAAAAACAAATAACCAGAAAATGGTTTTTGCACAGCTTCCAGAATGCTTAATCCCCTGTGCTGGTTGTGCACAGGAACACACAAGACTCCCTTCATCCCTCTAAAAACACTTTGAGGAAGTCACAAATCACGGAGCGAGCCTCTCCAAACCTTGCACAAGATTTCTAATCCTAAAACAATTGATGACTCACGATTTGTAGCCTCAGTGAGTGAAACTGCTGACATCAAAACCAGTGCCAGGGGTGAGCTGGCATGATAATTATGCACACTCACTTTCAGCTAGCCAAATCCCTCCCAAGAATAGAACCAGAGATATGAGGCCTCATTAGAAGTGTCTGAATTACCAGGATTCCTATTTTATTAAAAAAAAAGAACGTTATTGATGACAACTCAGCAGAAGGTTTCCATTCCACTACAAGTCATCTAGTAAAATATTCAGAGTATTTAAAGTGAAATTAAGGACTGGCCCTACAAAAAAAAAAAAATCCTACCTGGCAGTTTTGTCTTTTGTTCAGTATGCAAGATTTACAACTCGTTAATTAGCTTTTAGGAGATGTTTTAGGTGCCCTGCAATGAAAGCACATCTCACAAAGGATCATCTGTAAAGAGGAGATACACACTATAAACTGCACTGAGAGGTTTTGGAGCACAACCCAGTGTGGTAATGAACAATTAATTAGCATGGATTTGTAAAAGCATGCTAAAATTTAGGGCTGACCATTTTACACATAACCACACCTGTGCAGCACTGCTTTACTTCCTACACCACTAGAAAACAACTGAGAAAATGCAGAATTGTGTGGGAAATCAGGGCCCATCTAGAGATGCATCTGGGAGGTCAACACACATCCAAATTAATTCCTCCAGCAAGAACTTCATCCTGTCTCTATGCTTTGCAGCCTTGTGCATTAAAAACACTGAATTTGCACAAAGCTGAATTTATTCTCCTTGATTTTCTTAGATTCCCAGGGCTCCTCTTTCCAGAAGTCCACATCCCTTCTTTTATTACCTTTCTGACTTGGGCATTAATTAACACACGTGGCATTTTCACTGCTTTCTGCAGCATCTCAGGGTTCTCCAGAGTGAGCCACAGGCTCATCACCCTTCCAGTCCACAAAAAGGCAAGAACAAAACCTCTCCTTTGCTAAAGGGACTCGTTAACAGTGCACAATTCACCTCAGCTTCCCAGGCACTCCAACCCCCAGCAAGCCATTTGATTTAATGCTTCCTTAAGAGACAGATCCCTGTTCTCCCCAGCCTAAAATACTCTACATCCTCCTTTGAAAAAAAATCCTCATAAAAGCTCAAACTCACTCAAGGCACAGTACTTGCACCATGCTGAAATGTACATTTTTACATAGCAAAATGAAGCAGACCCAGTGTTCCCACAGAAAGGGAACACTCAATCCAGTTTCCCCAAATGGAAAAAAAAAAAAAAAAGACAAAAAAAAAAAAAGAAGAAGAAGAAAAAAAAAGGCAAGGAAAGCCATTTTTAGATCGTACAAAAATACAAAGAACTGATATAACCCACAAGGAAGTGTGGCTTGTGTGCACCACTATTAATCTATCTTGACTGAACAATATATATATATTTTTTTTTATTTCACTCTTCCGCCTCCACTTTTTGTTTGCTGTTGAGGACAGATAAGTGCTCCTGGCAGTATCTTGGCACAGGCATTTCACTGAACAGTAGCTATTGTAATAGGAAAAAAAAAAAATCTTAGTCCCTCAGGTTCTGAGAATTTCACTTTGGGCCCATAGGACTGAAAGGCCTCTAATTCCAGGTTTGTGGTGGAAAAACAACTGTTTATGGAACAACAATAAACCTTTTCTCTTACAAATAAATATATTTCCTCAATAAACCTTAGAGAGTGCTAACCCAATCAGTAAAGGGGTTTAAAATTCTGATTAAATCCCGTAAGCTTCTGCCAATCCTGTGCTGTGAAGGCAAACATCAGCCAAGACAAAGAATCCCACTCCTGGATGGTCTTTAAGATCCCTTCCAACCCAAACCATCTCGTGGTTCTGGGATTTTGCCAACATCAAGCCAATGGCAGCATCAAAACAACCCTGGAAAGGGAAAGGAGGGTGCTGTAACAACCATCCAGTGATGAACAACTCCCTGCACTGGGAACCTTGCAGTGATCAAGGGCAGAGGCTGAGATTAAGAAATGGATGGGGAGTTCTTGTCTTACCAACGTGGAAAACAAAAAAAGAATATTACAGATCAGGTGTTTTCACATGGAGAAATACAGAAGGGACTCGCTCATCCCACTAAGTATCCCAAATTACAGTGTGCATGTTTTGTTTTTAAAGGGATTTTTCCAATCAGTTCACAGCTGTGCCATCTTTTGTACCAGCTTTGTCAGGGCTACTAAATTAGCTTCTTTTATTTACTCTGAAGTGTCTTTTTAGGGAAGATTTAGAACTGTGCCAAGAAATAAAAGTGCTAAATCTTCTCAGACGTGAAGGTATCTTAAATAACTGTGTCGCTGTGCCTTTGATCATTTCAGGGTATAAGCTTGGCAATGCTGCTGAGAGAAGTCATCCCCTCTATTAGCTCAGCAGATCCTGCACAGAGAAAACAGACACACTCTGAGGCTCACCAACCTCCCCTGCCTTTATCAAGTCTGAAGTAGAAGCTGTAATTGGCAAAGCAAGGACTAATTGAGAGCAACTGCTCCCACTGTAATTTGATTATGTTAATCAAGTGACAGTTTGGGGGGAAAAATAAAAGGGAAAAAAAAAAGACGGTTAACAGTAATTATCTTTCTCTTCTGCAAAGCTAATACATGCATCATCTTCCTCTTTGCTAAAACCTTTTTACTTCACAGGCAACACACTACTTTTTCCTTCCAACTGACTGAAATCCTGCCTGTGGAGGCAGAGCTGTGACAGAGGTGACATTCAAGTTTAGGAGGACACAGCCTCTGGACTTCAATTTAGTTACTTGTTTTCCTAGAGGGGGGGGGGAAAAATTCAACATTTTTTTCTTGTCCCCACTTTCAGTTGGATTTATTTATCCTCTTTGCTGTTCTCAGCAGCTCTGCAAAACTCATTTCCTCCATTCTTTTGGCTTTCTGGGACAAAGAGGCAACTGCACCCTTCAAACCTCATTATGGTGGAAGAACACAACTGAGGCAAAATCTAGTTATGATAAAAGAGTCAGTGGAAATTTGGCAATTGACTGTGAGCAGGATGAGCTGCACAAACTGCCAGATCCGGGGTCCCCTTCCTTTGCTGGTGGAAGTGTGACAGCATAGTTTTAAAAGTGAATTTAGGTTTTTTTTTTAATACACTTTTTCAGGATTCTTTTACCCCCACTTCATCAGGGTTCTGAGATGGCTTTGCTACATATTCATCTAAATATCCAGCACATACTGGCAAATCCTTCTGACTTTTTTCAGATGCTCAAATTTTCCATCAGTTTGAATAACCAGCCTTTTCTCTGCTGACTGCTTCTCACTTCTTCCTTCTATTCCAGAATTCAGGGATTCCATATTTTATTTCCTCTTCTTCTTTATGTGGGGACTTTTTTTTTTTTAATTTGCATGGATAGTTCCTGAATTTTATTGGAGGGGTTTTTTCATTTACCAAATTTCTCACAAGATAATTACCCAAACCCAGGAATTCGTAGTTACTCAATCAGTGCTGTCTCCTACCAATTTCATCTCAAACAATTGAAGGCACTCAATTTAAAATTAATTTTCGAGTAAAATGAATACCCAAACTGCAGCTAAACATGTGCCAAACCTTGCAGGGCACTCTTCTGTGCTCTAAGTGACAAAAAGATATGGAAGAGGCTCAAAATACCCTTTCACAGGAACACTACCTTGCTGCTTTATTGCAGTCCAAACTAGTCCTTGTCCTTTGATTCAGAGAGCTTCAGTCATCTTAGCCCATCAGTACTGTGAGCAATAATTCTAATTAAACCCCCCTAATAATGTTGAGAGGGGAAAAAACTCTCCAAGTGTAGATTTTCCTAGAGCTAAATAAACACATAACACTATAAAGCTGCGAGCAGCCTCTGTAACAAGAGGAGGTGAGGTGCCAGGAGTTTCAAAAAAGAAATTGATAAAGCCCTCAAGACCCCAGTAAAATCTCCTCTGGGAATAATCTGCAATCTGCTCCACTTCATGCAGACGTTGGATTAAAGCATCTGAACTCAAACCTTAATCTGGGGGTTTATTTCACCATGACTTTCCCTCCCTCCCTGCTGCTTCCAGGGATTCAGCCTCCAGGGAAGGGAGAAGGATTTAAGTGACCACGAATTTCACATTAAACCTGCGATCCTGCCACGAGCACCAAAAGTTTGGGCTCTGCAGTTTGGAGCTGACACCCACAGGGCCCTTCTTTTTCTCCTTCTCTCACCCCCAGCCCTTTTCCCACACTCACACTCTCTTCTGATCTGCTGCAATTGCCTCTAGGCAGCACCCCCATCAAATTTTTAGCAGTATTACGGTGAAAATCAAGGTTTATTTTTTTGGTAAAATTTAAAAAAAGGTTTAATAAAAAGATAACAGGAGACAGAAATAAAGCAAAGGGTCAAAAATGGCCGGGTGCTTGGTATTCAGCCAAGAACACACTGCTATCCTCAGAGATACTCCTTAAATACTTTTTCTATTACATTAGCTTGTTGCATATTTATAGATCCTTATGCATATTCATATTTTCCTATAAACTAGTTTACATATTCTAGGAATTATTTTGCATGGCCTCTCCTTGGGTCTGCTTTTTTAGAGTATGCATGTTTTTTGTTGTAGTTTTGGTCTGCTCTTTTTATCACTTTTAGTTTGGGCCTTGATCTATACTTTTTTTAGATGGCAGATGCTGATAGTTGGTGTATTCATAGTAGAGTCTTCATTACATGTTTATTGGATGTTATCTTGACTAAACAGAGTTCACTTATAACTATATTAGCTACTACTACGTCTAAGTTTTTGTTAATAGCAGAAATAAAAGTAAAGTTATTTTAACATTATACATATAGCATGCATCTTAATATCTGCAAAAAGCCAAAGATATAATATGTATTTATAACAACTACCAAAGATTCAAATGGCATTTCTTCATGAAGGCTCTGGCTATATCATACCTTGTCACACAGCCTTTTTCATGGATCATATCCCTGCTATTACCCTGATGGCTGCCAACCTGCACCCCTCACACGTGTCCTAACCAGCTGTCAGCTGCATCCCAAAGCAGTCAAACAAGGGAAAGAGGCACCTCAAAAATAACAATTTGTTATTACTCATCCCCTTGGGAGATGCCGTGCTTCGGCCTTGTGAAAGCTGAGCCTCATCTTCCACTTCCCTCTTTCCCAAGGCAGCTTTAGGTGAAGGAGACAGAACCTGCAGGCATGTGACCATAGCCAGTGTGATCCCTGCAACCACAGAACCACAACAGCAGAGCTCAGAAAGTACGTGCCTGCTAAACCATGCTGCAAGCCTGGCCTAAAAAACCCAAAACAAACCAAAAAACACCCCCTCCAAATCCAAAAAAAAAAAAAAAAAAAAAGAGAGAAGCAAGTACAGGGGAGAACTTCAAAGTCAAAACTGGAACTAGAAACAGAGCGTATCAACTCTTCTGTAGCTGTCTATTGTTCTGGAGTGTGACTCAGCAGAACAAAGGCTTTTGTCTTCATGGAGAAACAGAGTCCATATTGCACAGGAAGTGGCAAAAATCCACTGTCTGGAATGTGACCCCAGCTCTCTTTGCTTCCAAGGAGAATTTCCCCAGCTTTAGAGACTGCAAATCACCACCCTGTTCCACATGAGCTGAAGAGACCAGGGGAATGGTTTTCCTGCACTCAATGGAAAAAAAAAAAAAAAGAAATTTGCAGAAAAATAGATGAGTGTGAGACAGCCTGCAGCTGAGAAAATTCACTTTTGGACTTGCATTAAATAAATCTGAAAATACCTGGATTTATAAACTGGAATACTCTGGGAAGGACACAGGTACATGACAAACCCTGTGCCTCCACCACAACCCAACACTCTTGAAACTGTCACTACATAAAAGTCACCGGGTTTAAGACCAACATCTGTATTTGAAACACTTGTACTTCCCTTTTTATATCAGTTCTGTCACATGCATAAATGTTAAAGGAGGCTGAAAGGGGAACACGAGCAAACAGCTTTTAAACCACTGAATTTTAAAAAAGATGTTTTAGCAGTACCAAGAGATGCAGCACTTGGATGTGATCAGACCCAGAGGCTGCAGCTTATCAACATTTTGAGTTAAACACCACGTGGTAGAAAAAACAAGACAGCAATAACTTTATTCAAGGACAGATTTTTCTGTCCATGCACACACTGCAGTATCTGTGTTTGGACTAGCTTCTGCCACTCTTCCTCTCCAAGCATTCCCATGCCACCATCAGTGAATTTTCTGATGAAAACACAGCATTATTCCACACCCAGAAATCACCTGCTATCATGCAAAGCAGCACGCTCAAGAGGTGTATGGTTTTCTCCTACCACATAAAAGTTAATTTTCTTTGGTTTAGTGAAGTCATGTTTATCCTCAGCTCGATAGAATAAATCTCCACCTCCATCCATGCACTTTTCCTGTTTTTATTAAAATCCTGAGTGCAGCTTTCCTTGCAGAGTGGGTGAGTGGGAGTGTGGAGCACAAGTAAACCCTGGCTCTGTACGTCACGGTTGTGAAACACATTCTAAATAAAACCATATGCTCTTAGAAGGAAAGTTTCATCTCTCTCCCCTTTTGCTGCCTGCTCAGGTCGGCCTCAGTGCAGGCCTGAGGGAATGCAAATACATTTATAGAAAGGTCTGATGAGAAACTGATAAAAAACACACTCATTTCTTTACTCATTCTGCGGGGTTACTGTACAAGACACTTAATTTTAAGAATTCTATTATTTGGCTTCTTCTCTTGTATTCTCCCTCGAAACAGTGGTGAATTGGTGTCAACTGTGTCAACCTGTGATGTTCTAGTGGCTGATACTTCAACGATTTTCAGACCACATACCTCATGATGATGGGGAGGAAACAAACAAACAAAAAAATCACTAATCCACTCTTCTAGCAAAAAAACCCTTAATAACAGCTTTATTCTAGAGCTGGTTAGAAAGTTCTGTTGTTTGTCCTCACATTTAAAACTTTAATGATGCCCTGTGTGGCCCTGGGCTATGAAACCTAACAAGCCATTCTGTTAATTCTTTATAACCTTTTGCAAAATATGCCTGTGACATGCCACGGCAGTAACTGAACCCATGTTCTTCTTTTTCCTTCCTTATTTTCCATCAAAATACGTGCCTTGGTGACAGAGGGAGGCTGACACAGCAACGTGGGGAGCAAAGATAAACCACCTCATTTCTCCCCCATATCAGGACTTCTCTTGGTGATCAAAAACACACCAAAGGGGAAATACCATAACTTTTTTCTCTGTATAATATTTAATTTCCTGTTCTGGGTTATGCAATGGTCTCTCCTCCCATGAGCAGTTTCTTCCCTTGGCCTGCACTAGGTATTTTGGACACATATAAAGCCCACTGGGTGTTACCTTTCTTTCTCCTGTCCTTTGGCACCTCACCTGTTGTTCAGGCTGCTCTCAGGAAAAAGGGCAAACCCAAAAGCAACGCTTTCCAACGCTGCAGCTGTGTAATGATGGAAAAAGGAGTACTGGGAAAGCAAGGCAGCAAGTCTGAAGGGTCAGGTTATTCAGGAGCCCTCATCAAACCTTCCTCAGGGTTTGTCTGTGTGATCAGCACTGACGCCCAGGCTGAGACACTGACAAAGGGAAGATAAACCTCCCCCCAAGCTGAAGCTGCACTGTCGTGCAAACCACAGCCACACTACAGAGCTCTGACAGCTAAACGTTGTTAAATGACTAAATTTCCATTACTAATAAGGATTTTTGCTTGTTTTTCAAGCAGCCTGGTGTTCACAGCTACCTAAGACATAACCACGAACAGAGATGGCAAAAAAAAAAAAAAAAGGAAAAAAGAAAAAGAAATTAAAGCTGTGTACATTTGTAATGCTTCGCCCACAATCAGTTTCATGTGGCTTTGACCAGATCACATGCTCTGGGTGCCTTGTCTGCTTCATTTCTTTTGTTTTATCACACAGTCTTTCATTTTGAGTCCTGTCTCTCCTGTCACGACTTTCCAAAAGATTTAGACACGCAGCCAAGCATGCAGAGCACGTGTTCTGGAAGCACAGATAAATTAAACAAGCTGTACCTGATGGCAACTGGCCCCTCCTCTGCCAGAATTTTGCCAACTTTCATAAGTTAGGCAAACAATCAAGTGTACAGCTTAAAAAACCTGGCTCTCCAGTCTCCTTTTTTAGCTTGCAAGAAGGGAAGCCACAGCTAACAAACCCTAATTCTCAAAATGTGACACAGTAGAGGGGGAAAATAAAAATATGATTCCTTGAAAGTTATTGACAGATCAGCTGCAACCTACCAGAGGCTGAAAAAAGATACCAGATGGAATAAAAAATCCTTGTTATTAGTACATCATACCAAATGCTGTATTCTAAAGCCAAACTCTGCCCTCCTCCTGCTGCAAGGAACTGTTTCTTGGAAAAATTGCTTATGCCTTCATTGATGGTGACTATTGACTCTAACAGCTAAATGTGACAAAGAGAAAGAAAAAAACAAAACAAACAAAGCAGAAATATTGATGTCATAAAACACTGTCCAGACTTATCTGCCTTGCAAATCCCATTAAGATTAAAAAAACCACACACGTACTCACTTAAAATTGAACCTTAAACCCTCACAAACTGTTATTAATACTGAGTATCTTGACATTTGACTTTACAGTAAAATACAAGAGATAATACACACACCAAAAAAAAAAAAAAGTGGGAAGATTAGATTTATGGCTGAAGGCAACATGACAGAAAAGAACAAATACTAATTTAAAATACACCAAATAAGAATGTCTCTCACTGCCTGTAAACACACACAGATCAGCAGCACAGTTCCACTGCCAGAAGACTTATGCAGGCTTAAAAAAATACAAAGCCAAACCCCTTAAAATCAGTATTGATGTAAACCCCAGTTCAGGCCAGCAAACCACCTGAAAATCCCACTTAGACTGGCTACAAAACTACCACAGGTTTTTGATCACTCACAAGACAGGAAAGCCAAACCTTTTCCCAAACAATCCTCAAACTGCTCACAAGGAACTCAGACCCCTTCCCCATGGGATTACTGAGGCATTTCACCACCTCCTGAGGGTTTAAAAAAAAAGAACTGATGCATTACATTTATTTTCCAAATACCTGCTGGTGTTTCAGTGCCTGAAGCAGTAAACACAGTGTCACCAACAGGCAGGGGAGAGCTGGGGAAAACCACATGGAATTCTGCACCAAGGGGCAAAAACTTGGAGGAGTTGAGTTTAAAAAGCCTGCCATAACTATGACCTCTCCCAGTATTTTAAGCAGCACACAAATAGAGACTGGGATGCCTCCCTGGAAGCATTCTGATATGTAATTTATATATCCTGGAAGCACCACAGAGATGTCATTTATTAGTTCACCTCTTTCCAGGCGTGCAGATGCTAACGGGGCCAGGATCCTGCAGCAGCAGCACGAGGCAAACAGACCTACACTGACATCTAAAGGCATTATTTACTATCTGATACCTTACAGAATGTCTGCAAGGGGCCAGCCTCTTGTAGAAAAGCTAACAAGACAGGAGAAATGTCAGGATTTAATTCTTACAATGAGTGTCCAAGGCCAGGGTGGACAGGGCTTGGAGACACCTGGGATAGTGGAAGGAGTCCCTGCCTGTGGCAGAGGGTGGAATGAAATAAGCTTTAAAATCCCTCCCAAACCATTTTATCATCATCTGCACATAAACCCCAATACCGAGGTAAATTTCATTGTTTCAGGAAGAATTATGTGGCATTTTCTTCTAACTAGAAAACTAAGCTTTTTGCTAAACTCTGTCTCAGGGAAAATGACACATCTTTTCCATGGAGTTGGACACAAATCCTAGTTGCAGTTCAGCCACTTGAAAACAAGTGGTCATTTCAAAGTTAGTATTTTTTCCTGCTTTTAAGTTGGTTGTGAGCATAATTTCCATTAGAAAATGTGAATGTTGGTTTTGCAACCAGCATGGCTTAAATCAGAATATATGAAAAGGTTTCTCATCAGTGCTCCCCAACATACCTCCTACTGTGCCAGAGAGAAATGGGCATGGAAACAGACAGTAAATCTATTTCTTTTGTGCTTCACAAACCAAACCACCACCTTGTTGTTCTGCAGTCACTTAACAGCCTGTGAGACACTCAAAGCACTTGCTGCCTGCACACAGTTCACTGAATAAAATTTACTTTCCTGAATTTCCATAGGCATCCACCCCATTCTCCCTAAAGTATAAATCCAGTGGGAAGAGAGCAGTAAATCCTTCTTTATGGAGAGGTGTACACTCACCCTCTGTGCCTCTCCACCACTCAGCCACATCTTGGCAGAGCTGCCTTTTAAAGGATGACTTTGGGAACAGAACTGGAGGCTACTGGTGCATCAGGACTGACTCTGGAAAGCCTGATCTGCATGTCCCTTGTTCTGTTGAATAAATCAAGTGAAGAGAGAGCTTTAATCCATTTCAGTAAGGCAGCAGGCTCTTTACACTTGAAATAATATGTGGCAGCAGAGTCCATTGCTACAACAGGAGGTGCTTCATCAGCTAAGTCAATAAAGGTGACCAATCTACACCTTCATTTCTCACCCAGGCTATCCCATTTCCTAAATTACACCAGCCCTTGAACAGAGTTTATCAGGGCTCTCTCTTTTCTAAAGAATAGTTACAGTGCTTTGAGTATCTCTGACAAGGTGGGTAGAGGAGGGAATTAAAACCCCAAGGAAGAGCAAGGCAATCAGCAGTAAAGTCAGGCTTCCAAGGCAGCTTAGGTAGATCCAAAACCATCTACAACATCTCCTCTGATGGCTCAGGAAAAGGAACAGAACTTGATTTCCACAAAAGGTGCCTGAGGGCGACTTATTCCTAAGGCTTCTTTAATCCAAGAGCACAGCAACATTCCTGGAAATGATGAAGCCAAGTGTGGAAAGCTGACAGCAGGCTCCACGCAAAATTTAGGTTTGACTCAACGGAGCCAAAACCTCATTAGGTTTAAAATTAGCATTTTTTCTCCCTGCTCTAATCCAGATGTGGACCACAAAAATAACTGGAAAGTTCACAGACGTGTCTGTGGGAGGTAAAGATAATCCTTGTAAAGAATGGTCTCATTTACAGTGATGGGAGTGGCCAGCAACTATTAAAAAAATCCTCTAGAAATCCACAAAACCCCATCCAGTCCAGAGGCACTGCCTAAGCTATGAGAATACATTTAAAAAAAACATTGTCCAGAGAAGGCTTTTGTCTGCCTACTTGATTCCAGCACTAAAAAGTAAATAAATCCCAAAGCAAGCAATTGAATGCAAAGGCTGCCTGCAAACCTGCACCAGACTTTTCAAGGGTTTTCAGCTCTACAAAAGCCATAGTTTGAGTGGCAGATCTCACATCAAAAAGAAGGCTGTAAAGTCCAAATCAGCCTGTGGTCACCTGTGCACATTTCTCTCTCTCAAGTGTGCCCAGAAGGTTTGGCAACGGGAAATTTTCCCAACACATTTTTCCAAGAAAAAACCTGAGTGATAAACTTCAAACAAAAAAAAAAAAAAGAATTTATTCAAAGGGAGAGGTGCCACATAACATTATCACTGTTTCCCAAAACCAACCATCAAAACCATTTTAGATTCAGGATCTGAAAATTCAAGGCTGGTAAAAATGCCCTAACTGGACTTCTGAAGAATAAGATCTTGCAGCACATCCCAGCTTCCTACAACACAGAAAGCACCAGCTCATTAAACACACGTCCCACAGGACACAAATAAAGAAGTTTCAGAATTGCTCAGTTTGCTCTCATATTTTGGCAAGGAACTTTTTTTCCCCCCCCTTTTAGGCTCATGGCAAAAAGCAGCTTTGGAAAGATTTCTCCATCTGAACGTAACCCCTGGAGAGAACCAAAGACTGGGAAAAACTCAGAGGTATCTGTGTTTATTGTTGGGATAAACAAACTTCAGAGCATTTATTTGTTCTGTTCCAAGTATGTCCTGTGTTCAAATACCATCACCTTTATTATCTAGAAAAAAAAAAAATACTTTGTGCACATGGGCTCACGTTCAGCTGATCCAATATGTCTGTGGTCCCATTCTCTATTTTGGGTACTGGAATGACACAAAAGAGCTAAAGAAGCATTAGATAAAGGTCTGTGACACATGCCCTGGTGCTGAAGGACCCTGCCAAACCATCACAGGCTGCAATGGCACGAAGAGAAGCCCATCCAGGTTCAAGGAATTACAAACAGTCACGTCAGGCAGACTTAAAAGTGTCAGCACACAAAAGGGGCGCTGCCTTACATGTCAGAAATAACCTTTTTTTTTCAAACCAGCTCAGCTAAATCAGTGCAACCTGCTGCCAGTTTAACGTGCAGGTGCTCTGAAATCCCTCCTGGGACTGCACAGGAAACCTAAGCTTAGGACTCCCACTGCAGAACCACCAGCATTCAGAGGGCTCAGCCACTCGCCCGGCCCCTGAGCTGCTCCCCTACCCTTGCTGGGAGAGCAGAACGTGCCAGCAAGTCTGTGGGCCACATGGTGAACTGTGGATCACACCACTGAGCCTGCTAAAAATAACTCCCCCACCCCTTTTTTTGGGGGGGAGGAAGGGCGGGGGGACCGTGTGTCTGTGGTCCCACAGACAGTTGTGCTGCTGCAGCTGGAGGTGGGGCAGGAGCAGGGACTGCTGGAGGAAAGGCTTCTGCCACGTCTCCAGGCACTAAGAGGTGATGCTGTGACAGAGAGGGACTCACCCTCTCTGCAGGGTAACTTTTTAAGAGCTGGCATCCTGGTCTGGCCAAAGGATGGGCTCCGATGCAGTGGGAACCAAGGCTGAAGACAAGAAGCTGCATATTTTGCTCTTCCAGCAAATTGCATCTGGCTTTTTTTTTTCCTTCTGTTTTACCCTGAGATCTGTCAAACAAGAGTTTCAGCTTTCCACCCCAGGCAGGCAGCCTCAGCTGAAAACACCAAAATACAAAGTAGCCCTTTATCTAATACGGATTTGATTTCACTCTCCTTTCCAGGCCTCTCGTGGTCACACACATGGGTTTAATCCCCACACTTCCCAGACAGAGAGGGTCACTGGGATCAGTGTGTTTGATAGGTTTCCAGTATTCTCAATAACTGCAGAATAAGCCCACTATAAGCACTGTACATATTTTAAAAAACACCTAAAAACAGACTAAGTCAAACACACACAGAGGAATACACACGGCCTACTTTGATATTTTTTTTTTCCTCCTGATGTGCAATTCCAGCTCTGGCAGCCTTTATTTTTAGAAGTACTCCCTCAGAGAGGCTAGACCCGAGCTGCAGCAGGCAGTGAGGAGCTTTGAAGGCTGGCAGAGAGGCTCTGGTGGCAGCTGCTCCTCCTCAGACACTCCCCTGCTCCCCAGGTGTGCAGGGCCACCTTCTCCTCCCTGCCTCCCTCATGCCTGTCACACCATTCCACCAGCAAATCCAAATCCTCCACCAGGACAACAACCTCCTGAAGGAGATGATCCCAGGGCTGGAGCAGCTCTGCTGGGAGGAAAGGCTGGGAGAGCTGGGATTGTTCTGCCTGGAGAGGAGAAGCTTTGGGGTGACCTCACTGTGGCCTCCCAGGGCCTGGAGGAGCCAACAAAAAAGATGGAGACTCTTTGTAAGGGCCTGGAGTGCCAGGGTAAGGGGGAATGGCTTCAGACTGCAAGAAAGTAGGGTTAGATGGGATACTGGGCAGGAATTGTTCCCTATGAGAGTGGGGAGGTCCTGACATAGGTTGTCCAGGGAAGCTGTGGCTGCCCCATCCCTGGCAGTGTCCAAGACCAGGTTGGACGGGGCTTGGAGCAACCTGGGATCGTGGAAGGTGTCCCTGCCCAGGGCAGGGGGTGGCACGATGGTTTTTAAGATCCTTCCAACTCAAACCCTTCTGGGATTGTGTGACAGAGATCTCTGATCTCCCTGCTGGACTGATTTCCTCACAGGAGGGTCCAAAAGGCTGCTGTGCAAGGCCAGGGGCAGAGCTGCCAACAGCAGTGGGACACGGGCTGGCCCTGGATGCAGGGAACAGCTCACCCCCAGTGCCAGCCCCAGGGGGCTGAACCCTGGAGGGTTTCCTGCACAGGGATGCTCCATGTTCTGCTGATAACACAGCCATCACCTCTGACACACCCATCCCACCCAAACTGACCACAGACTCTTCCACTGCCACAGCCTCAAGCAGTGCTGGGGTGCTCTGGAGCCAGAGGAGGGACAGGTTTGAAAAGAACCACAACCAAGAACTCCTCGTGTTTCCAGAAAGCCCAAGTATTTTCCACATTGTGGCCTCAGCTCCCTGATAAGCAACTAACAAATCAGTGTACATGTTTACACTGGACATTTCAGATCTGTTAGGTAATGAGAGCTCCAAGCTGGATAAGCTCTGCTTAGATTGCTTGGAACTGGAACCACTGAATTCCGAATTTATCATCGTGCTATCCAAAAATAAACACATTCACTCAGCAAGGACTTGTGAGTCGTGAAAAATTATCAGAGTTGTGCTTTCCTAACTCACATTATAAAGCCTTCCCACGCAAATACAGCCCTATTTCACTTGTATCATCTCATCAGCTTGTATTATTTAAAACATGTGGGACATTCACACAGATGGAAAAAAAAAAAAATAGGTCAGGCTCGAAACAAAAGCCAAGCCATCCTATTTTATTAGCAGCTTAAACATGCAGAACTGTAATTTGAAATTCCAAGGAAAGCAACATAATGAAAACATTCTGAACACACACACACAAAAAAAAAATTACTGCAAATCGCTGCAACCTTAAATTGCCATGTTGCCAAATGCCTTAAACTAAAAGACAGAACTGATAAGAAGGCTGCCTCCAACTGATCTGAAAATACATGGAAAGAAGTACATTGCTCAGGGATCATATGGAATCTGGGATATAAATCTAGGATTTTTCTAACATCTGCAGCCTGTATAACAGTCCAGCTCCTTTGAAATACCGCTGGACAATGAATATTTGCAAAATCTTGTCCTTTCATTTGCAAAGCCCCTACTTTTAAGTAAATTTATTCCTTTCCTTGAACTGACATTACAAACCTCAGAAACGTTTTATTTTATTTCCCTTCTATCTTCTGCACTACCATAATTTTTACTACCAGAATATGTAAAGCCCCAATCAGTGCAGTAAATTTAATTTGGTTATTCAAGCTGAATGTCCCAAACACCATTCGATTGCTGCCACCTATTGTTGTTCCAAACATGTTGCAAGGAGTTAACCCTTTATCCAGCAGCTACTGGAAGTCATGCTGGAAGTACTTCTGCCTCTGCTGCTGCTAAATATGCAACTGGTGCATCTATTTGGGCGTGATAATTGGAGAAAGAATGACTGAAGATTGAAAATTAAGGTGAATTACACATATATATACACACACTATTTATTACATTATTTATTTTACATCTATTTTTAAAAATAGGGTGTGTTTACACACTAACTTCTCCATTAATCTAAGACTTGGCTTTTCTCTCAAAAGAGAAGTAAATCTGGAACATTCATTTTTCACACAGCCCATATAAAAGGGTAATTTTAGGGTGCCAAAGGCCACTTAATTCTGTCTCCTCCTAAATGCACACAGCCTCACAATGACATCATGTTCAGGCTCATCTAAGAGGTTAAAGGACACAAAAACTATCCAGTCTAGTTTAGTCTGCCGAGCTGAAGTATTAAAACAGCAACTTTGCCACTGAATGTGAAATTTGAGAGGTTATTTCAAAATATTAATTTTCTGAATATCACATAAACAAGTAAAAACTGTTTTCAAAAAAACGTGGGGGGCAGAAGACCTCCTCCCTCAAACAGGAAAATGGTGAATTCCTGGAGGGGTAAATTCCCACCTCTGGCAAGTCATTTGAACTCTCCAACTCAGGCTCTTTTACACACAAACGTCAAAGGTTAATTCCAACCCTCACTAATGGATCAAAGCATCCCCTGCTTCACCCAGCTGCTCCTTCTCCTCTCCTGCAGCCTTCATCCACACATTAATGCCAGCAAAACCTCCTCACAAGCCATTTAAAACTTCATCTGGCTTTGAACTGGGAGCCCAGTCATATCCAAGGGACTCAAGAGGGTCCTGGCACAGGTCCCCAGCCAAGTGCTTCAACCCCTGGCAAAACTACCCCGAAAAGGCATCCCAAGGAGATGGGGCAAGTGAAAGGAGGCCAGGGGGGGTATGGGAGAGGTTTAAACCCAGAAATGCCTCTGATGAAGATGGTGCCAAAGCAGGGATTTTACACCAAGGCAGTAAAGGCTAAAAAGCAGAGCTGTGCAGGAACAGCCAAAACTCACTCCTTTAACCCCTCATCCCAAAACACAGCAGTGATTGAGATTGACACTGCCCAGGCACATCTTTCATTCAGCTCCAGGGTCCTCTTTCTATATATAAAGGGCCTTCCAGCCCAGCAGGGAAGGCAGCTATATTCCCAAAATCCTGTCCCCTTCCCTTTAAGCTGCTCACCCGGCCATGGCCACACGTGACCCTTGCCAGCCACACAGGAGGAAGCCCTCCCCTTCCTCCAGCTCTGCACATCTCCTGTTCCATCCCACGGAGCAATAGGAGCTCTCACCAGCAGTGGCAGCCAGAGGGAAGTTTCCAACAGGCAGCAGGAACCTCCCCTTCCAGGAGCAGCTGGAGTCGCTACCAGGAATGCATAAACATGGCTCCTGTTAGAATCGCTGGATTTTGCCCCTGGATTTAGGAGACCAGAGCATGCAAATGACTAAAAAGTATCAGTGTGGAGGGCAGAGAACGCCTATTCCTTTCAGCAGCTGTCATGAAATTGCATCTTAAATCCCAAGCGAGGTGAATGCAGGAAAAGCTCCCTCCTCTGCCAGCAAAACTCGGCTCTCTGACATGCAGCCAGAACAAGGCTGAGATTTAGACACACAGTGATGCACCTGACCCTCTGTAAGTCAAACAGATCTGAAACTGCACCCTGCTCAGGCTCTGAAACACCCTCCTCATCTACCCCTCCCCTTAGTTCTTAACCTAAAGAAACAGGAGAAGAGAAGCCCATGGCTCCAATGCCAAGGAACTCTGGGGCAGGGGGAGTCAGTCCTGCTGCCTGAGGTGCAGAATTAACAGCTGGATGGACATCTGGAAGGTGGTCTCACACAGGGAACAGGCAGAGAGGGGAAGGGAAACAGAAAGAAGGGGAGGAGAAGACAAAACTTGATGGATTCCCTCAGACAAAAGTCAATCCTGCACTTACACTGAATACGAAGAGAGGATGCTGTGGCAAGCATCTGACAGCTCCAGCTCTCCCAAGAGCAAGTGAAATGAGCTGTTCACCTTAATTACACCTTCTGAAGAGGAACTGCCTGCTTTCTGGACATAAAACCATTTAATCACCCCAAGTAAAAGAATCTGCAAAGCCATCAGTGCCACTTGAGGAAGGTCTCGAGATGCAGACTAGCAGAACCTCAGGAAAGCTCTAAAAAAACCCACTCCCTCTACTTTTCTTCTCTTCTATTTTCAATGTTATTTCTTATTCTATTTTTATTTCTTTCACTATTAACCAAAACACCTCAGTGAGGACAGGATGGGCCAGACTCACCATTATTCTCCAGGGTAAAGGAACAGGGAAAATGGAAGGCCTCATTCTGTAAGAACTTCTCTGCTAGTTGCTGTTTTATATTTACCTACTTAGGCACAAAGTTTAAAATCAGAGGTTGTGGTGAAAATATTTCTCTTTACAGAAATACTCAAGAAAACTTGTCCAGTTCAGTAACTATTTGCAAGCTGCACAAAGACATGGCCTGCTTTAGAAGTCAGCAAAAAAATTAAAGATCAGATTCAGAACTGACTCACTTATTTAGATATTTCTGCTGTCAAGGTGTTACTGGTTACACACCCTGTGTATGGCCTTGAAATTACCCACCTCTTACAATTTCCCACCCTATCCTGATGGAATAATTAAGCAGCTCAGACTGCTGAGTGTTATTTTCTGCTCCACAAGATGCTCAAACACTATTTTAAATTAGACACCTGCGATTTCAAGGTCTGGACTTACAGTTCACAATGTCACCTTGCAGCTGGAGGATCTGTGGGACAGGCATGGTGAGAATCACCACATCAAACTGCTCCGGGGACCCGGCTTTCCTGGAGACTTCCCACCTCCCATCCCGCAGGGAGATGTGAGTTATGTGCTGCCCATAGGACACGTCTGCACCTGTGTGGAAAAAGCAGTTGCAGCAGTAAATTCCACAGGGAAAATGCAGAGAGAGACAGTTATTTACAAGGGATGGGATGACAGGACTAGTGGGAATGACTTCCCACTGCCAGAGGGCAGGAACATAGCTAATTGTTTACAAGATTAGGGTTTTAAAAAACCACCTGATTAAAAAAAAAAAAAAAAGAAAAGAATCAAGTGGAAGGACCAAAGATTGACTACTCTCACGGCTCAAACTTTTCTGAACAGGGTTAAATTAGTCACTGAGCTGTACATGTGGCTCTGCCACATGACACCTAAGGTAGTAGTAGTCAGAAAGTTTAAACTCCTTTTCCAAAGGGCTCTCCACCCAGCAGGCTCACACCCTTTCTCCAAAACACAGGGTGTAGCTCACCCCTCTGCCCCCACTCACACAGCAGATATTCTATTTGTATAGAGACTTTTATACCTGCAGGGCTTGGAGATTCACGGAGCTCACAGACACGTTTATCTGCCCAAGCAACTTCCAGACACACATAAAGCAACAAGGAACTTAAACATCCTCATCAGGGATTTAAATTCGAAAGACTGTTCAAGGGCACCGCCAAAATCACAACAATTAAAACCTTTCCCTTCACACAAAGGCATCCAAAAGCATTACCTGACTGCTTTAAGTAGTACTTGACAACCGAGGAGATGCCCTGGGGTGCCACATAATTGCGGGAGCCTTCTCTCACCACCATTCCTTCCACGGGAGCCGTCAGTGGCTCCAGGATGCCGTGAGACACGAGCTCCTCGTAGAAGCTTGAAAGGAAGAAATACACAGGGATGAAAACTCGCTCCGTTTCCCAGAATCAAAGTTAAGGCCAGCCTGACTTTCGAATTGTAACAGGCTGCATTTCAAGGCACGCTATGCATAAATGCAGCAATAAAAGAACAAACTACCTTGTTACTGCATTGGGCCTGGCCTTTTACCTGAGAGCAAGGCTACCTGTGATGGAACTGTCAGCGGCGTGACCCGGAGGCAGAGGAACAGACGGCAGTTCCCTTAAACTCTGAACACCAGCACAAACTCTACGGAGTGCAAGAATATCCCAGGCACCGAACACAGGTGCCTGAAACGCACCTGCCTTTTCTCTGCTTTCCACGCACATTCTGCATTTCCGCACCGCTGCTACACCTCTGCCCCTTCCCCAAGGTGCGCTGAGCTACCCCTGCGTCTTTCATCCCAAACCACGCGTTTCCCAGCCTTCACCCTCCACTCCTCCCCGCGATCCCGCTGGCGGGGGGTTTTGGTGGGAGGCTAAAGTACGGTAGCGAGCTCCACCTGCATGGTCCCACCGTGTCCCCAAACCCTCCCGACCTCGCGCTTCCCACCTGCGGCTGGGAGGGATCAGCGGGATGGGGCCGGAGCCCAAGCGCTGGGGGCGGGAATGGGGCGGGATGGGGGCGGGAATGGGGCGGGTCTCACCTGAGCCGCGGCCCCGCAAGCTCCGGCTCGCAGGTGACGAACTGCGCGCCCAGGTCGGCGCTGCCGCGGTCGGCGCGGGTCGTGCTCATGCGGCCCCCTGCGCGACAGCCGGTCAGTGACTGCCGCGACATCACACGTGACACCACACATGACAGACACCGCACATGACACGGGCCACACGCCAGCCCCGGGGTCCACACACACACACACACCCGCCCCCGCCGGACCCACCTGCGCCCCGCGCCTTGTCCCAGACGGCCACTTGTCCCCGCGGGGCCCCGCGCAGCAGCGCCGCGCCCGCCGCG